>PVKN010019156.1:0-16500 GCA_004027915.1 Capromys pilorides | reverse complement strand
CAAAAAGCTACTAGAATTAATACACAAATTCAGTAGCATAGCAGGGTACAAAGTCAACACACAAAAGTCAATAGCATTCCTCTACACAGATAACAAGCATACTGAGAGAGAAATTAGAGAAATAGTACCTTTTATGATAGCACCGAAGAAAACGAAATACTTAGGAATTAACCTAACTAAGGACGTAAAAGACCTTTTCGATGAAAACTACAGCAGTCTGAAAAAAGAGATCCTGGAAGACCTCAGAAAATGGAAAGATGTTCCCTGCTCCTGGATAGGAAGAACCAACATTGTGAAGATGGCCATACTCCCTAAATTGTTATACAGATTTCTTTTTAATAACGTTTGCATAATAGCTACCCTTGGGTATATTGCTTGACTTGAAAATAAATATTTATGCTTTCCATATTCAGCACAATGCAAATTATTTGTGGTTGTGATTCTGTTATATGGTCCTCTACCCATTCATGGGTACTTTAAGCTGCGAGGCTTTTGAAAACCAGCAAGTATGAATACCAATGCTTATGAATGCTGTGGAGAGAAGTTGAAAGAGGCTCCACTGTCAGGCAACCAGGGCCAAGAAGCCAAGAGCATGTTGTTCCTGTGTCTCCAAAGGGAGGGGACAGAATGGAGCTGGGCTGTAGAAGGACACTGACAATGTCCTATGATCTGCTTTTACCTCATTGTTGGCTCTTCCCAACTCTGCTCACTCCCTGCCATGGGCTGTAACAGTGACCAGCTCTTTGCAGGCATTTGCAGGCAGAATGACTTTTCACTGCCCTTCCCTTGCTCAAAGGATTCCTTCATCTTACAAGGATTCCCACACCTGCTCTGCCAATGAACTTCATTTCTCATGTGAACAAGCTGGCTTCAAGTTAACGCCTCCTCCTCCTTCAGCTCTTCCAGGAAGACTTCCCTAAGTTGCATTGCCAGCCACTGAGTTAGAATCCTGCCTCTTACTGACCCATGCGTTGGGATCTGTAGTAGACTTGGACCTGAAAAATTCTTTCGCCATCCTGATTTATTGTTTACACACACCAAATTTTATTACATAAGTACTTTAAGTTAATTTGTTCATTTTTTCTTTTCTCTCTCCTTTCTCTCTTGCTTGGTCTATAATTTGAACTTTTGAATTCTGAGGAAAATTTCAATATATTCTTGAAAGCAAGCTACAGTCATGTTCTAAATGTCTTGGTATGGCTGGCCAGGTAACTCAGTGGACTAAAGCACCTGCTTACGCAGAGCACAGTGGCTGGGGTTTGATTCCCAGCATGCTGTGCCGGCCCTGCCCCAGGTGTGCACTGAGACTGTGATTGAGATTGGGCATGGTGCCTGCACCGGTAATCCCAGAACTTAGAAGGCTGAAAATCAGAGAATCACTATGAGTCTGATCTACATAGTGAGACCCTGAATACCCTGTAGACCCTGTACCAAATACATTAAAAAAAATTAAAAATCTCAATATGAGGGCCAGCAAGATAGCTCAGCAGTCTAAAGTGCCTTCTTAGGCAAGCTTAGGCAACTGCAGGGACCTCAGTTCAATCCTTGGCACCACATGCTGTGCCAGCCCCACCCCCAATGCAGGCTGAGCTGGCGATAACATAACATAAAATAAAAATTTAAAAAAGTCTCGATATGAGTTAAAAGGCTTTCTATCCATTGTTCCCTCATGCAAATTTCCTAACCTTGTTTCTTCAATAACCTGGCTATTCTACGGAATCCAAGAAAAAGTTCTGTAGTATCAAGGAACAAGCTGGGCTATTTTCCTAGACTTGTGATTGCTTCTGCTTTCTTTAGGCCCTGCTTCCCTGCGCACTCCTGTGGGGTTTCTGTCATGGAGGCAGACTCCATTGGCTGCTTTGTCTGTGGCTTTCGTTGATTGCAATTTTTGTTAATGCACCTTCCAATCGCAAATCACCCACCCTGCTCTTTCTGAAGCATCCAAATGCATTTTTCATGCACTCGTATGTAGTCAGGCCGTACTGAAAAGCATTCCTTCTGTTTCCATCACACATTCTCCCTTACAAAGCACTTCTGAATCTTGGATACTCATTACAGAGGTGAGCGATAAAGCTGTGATTCTCATTTGCCTGTGAGAAATGGGCTGAAGATATTGGGCAACTTCTTAAATCACATGTCTGGTAAATTACAGCGTTAAAATTAGACTCCAGCCTAGCACTGTCTTTTGCAATGCTACAAACCCAGGTCCTGCCACTTTCTGCAGGCCTCGCCCAGCCTGGGTGTGGCAGCATAGGATGGAGCCTGGGTTAGACCCAGGGACCTGCTTCGCAGTGACACAGGGTCCCTGCTGCCTCTGTCTGTCCCCAGGGAGTCACTTCACTTCAAACTCAGTGTTTTCTCAGATTCTTTTGGCATGTAAGGTCCTGCTGATTTCCTTTCTGTTCTCATCCATTTCCCCTTTCAGTTTTTTTCTTTCTTTCTTTCTTTCTTTCTTTCTTTCTTTCTTTCTTTCTTTCTTTCTTTCTTTCTTTCTTTCTTTTCAGTCACCTCTGCAACTCCTTGGTTAGCTTTTGTACTATGAAGAATACTGCAACAGGATTCAGAGGTTTCATGAAAAACATGTAGACTTGAACCCTCATATTTTCCTGTGGAAAGGAATCTTCCCTCCTCTCTTCCTGGTCTCCATTTGCAGCCATTCCTCCTCCTGCGTCTCCCTGCCCTTCATGGCTAGGCTGCCTCCCTCCTCAGTGTAGCTTCTGCGAATTCCTGCTTTCTCTGGGACTCTGTCCTATGCTCTGAGCATCCTTATCTAGCCGTGGTGCTTTGCAGGTACCCACCTTGGATTCCAGTGTCCAAGAGAAAAGCTTTAGGACCGTGCATGGTGACAGCCAGAGACTCTGTACACTAATACTGCTGTACTTAGGGTTGCACCAACTGAAAAATGATCCAAATAGGCAGAATAAAATGTCACTTTAAAGATAAATTTAAGTTATTTTTCATCTGAAATGTGTGAGTTTAAAGCCCCCAAACCTACTTTTGAGCATTTTCAGAATGGAGACACTTTTCTAAAAGAATCATTTTCACTGGAATACAGATCGTTCTCCATAGGCTCCCTAATCGCCATCAGTCATGCGTTCACTTTTTCCCCTTGTCAGTCTTATTTTCTTATTTCTCTTCTACAACCCCCATGACTGATGAAGTCTTTAGACATTTCTATCCCTCAAGGGTACACATTACAAGTAGTTCAAGCTATCTAAGACATTCAGATTTCCTCCAGCAGTAGCTATCTATGAACTGAACGGAAAACACATGGCTGTTCTCTCTAGAACACAATTAAAATAGACTTGTTTCCTGTGTGTTGTCGCTAGTCCTTTTAATATCTATAGCAGTGGGCATTTTTTTTATCATTATAAAACATAGTCAAAAGAAATGGTGATTTCTTAAACTTGAAGAAAGTGTAAAGAACTGGAAAGAGCAATCACACTTATGACTGGATGCTGTGTTACATCAGTAGCTGGCTTAGGGGCAAGCATTGGAGTTCAAGCATAATTTCAGCCACCCTGCAAGGTTTAGATGTTCTATTTTATAGTCAAGGAACCTGAGGCTCAAAGAGTCAAGGGATCTGCCCCGTGTTCGATAGCTTTTCAATGTCAGATGTAAGAATTGAGTCCAGTTGGTGTGATGCCAAATTTTCTGTTTCCTGTACCAGGCCTGGGGTCTGGGATGGTCTCAGAAATGCTTCGCTTGATTTATCAGGTTATTGCCTGGGTGGAATGACTGAAGAGGGGGCCTCAGTCTGACCAAGATTCCGCCTTTAGCATGCCTCCCCTTCCCTCGTTTCTTTCTTAACAGAGATTCCATGTCCACAGTTTGGATACAGACTTGTGTAACATTTTCTTGAGAGGGTCTGCTACTAATGGGACATCTCTCTTTTGTTTTTCACAGCCATTTTGCAGGCAGTAGTAGCTGGTGATCTTATGAAGGTAAGATATTCTCCTACCAAAGCTTTGGCGAGTCCTTAAGAAATTTAAATCAACATCATGCCTCACAAATGTTCAAGTTCCGGTGTATCGCTTGTCTTCTCACCTCTGGCATGGTCTGAGTAGAAAAAGGAAGGAAGCTCTTGAGAAGTGAGCAGAGAGAGTAAGGGTAAGGGTCTGCATTTGCTGCCAGCAGAGGGATTGTGGAAGAAGTCCCTAGATTTACCTGGCTTAGTTAAAATGGCATGCATATCCTCAGAGGCAGCATATGCAGTACCCAGAATTCCTGTTGCCTGAAAACTGGTAGCTGAAGAATTTCAAGATTTTTCTTTTGGCAGGTATTGGAATGAATGCATCTACGAGAATTACTTGAGCCTTACCCAAAAATGCATTGTCTAGGCCGAAGCTTACAACTTCTGTTATTATAGTGTTATAATTGGGAGTTCCTAGTTGCCTCAAATAAGGCTGTCTAGTTCTGTTTGAGCATACACATTTTTGCTTCTATTTTCTGGTTAACTTAGTTTTGGGAAGTGATCATGATTATCTTGAGTATGAATGTAAATTCTGAAGCCAGACTGCCTGCTGCAGGTCATGGTTCTGCATTCAAACCTTGTGTGACTTCATCTGATTAATGAATTTCCTCTGTGTTTCGGTTTCTTCACCTCTAAAATGAAATAATAACAATAATAATAATAATAATAATAATAATAATAATAATAATAATTTATCTCTTACCTCTGATTTGTCATAAGGGTTTTTAAATCTGATTACAGGCACTTTAATGTCCAAATTGTTTCATTATATTGAAGGGACTGAAAAGCATTAGTTATTTTACTTATATTATAGTGTTAGTCTGTGCGTTACAACAATCAAACATGGCAGGGATAGAATATATTTATATAAAATAGTCTATGCATGTTCCAAAAGGTCTGCGAGAGCCCATATCATTTTTCAGCCATGGAGTCTCATGACTGTTTCATCTGTCCTTGTATGACCTTGGTGACCTTCATTTGCCCTTTGAGAGTGGCAGCTGCCTCGGGGCATGTGTTACCCACCAGCATATCCAGCAAGGCGACGGAAACACCAAAGCCTCAAGAGAAAGCTCAGAAATACCATCATCTTTTTAAAACATAGTTTAGATAAAACAAGGATGTCTGTGCTGAATTCTAAATAGGTAGAAAGGAAACCTGGAGAAGTGGCGGACTTGTTAGTGGAGCTACTTGCAGCTGTGGGCACAGAGCTCTGTCTGTGGTACCTCTGCCCCTGTCCAGGTCACAGCGTCACTGAGAATGGCTCTCCATAAGAGGGAAGGGCTCCCCAAGCTTTGCAGCTTCCTGGCAGTGACAAGCCAGGCCATGCTGTTCTCAAAGACTTGTGTGTGCTGGGCCTTTAACCTTCTTAAGAAGGTTAAAGCCAGACAGTGTTGCAAAGCGCTGGATTCTTGAAGTCCTGGGATTTGTTTTTCTTTTTTTAATGTAGGCAAACAGTGTCGCAGGTTCCTGATGATGTCACCATCCTTTTCTTACATGTAACATGTAGTTATCTGAAATATGGGAAGTCATGATGTCCCACTGGTTGTCTTGCTTTCTTCTACACTATAATTACTCCTTAAATGACAAAGAAGTGACTTCATGACTATTTACTGAGAGATGAAATACTAGGGCAGAGGGCTTTTCTTTTTTGGACTCTTCCCTTTCCTTTGTAAAATCTACTTACTTCATTTCCTTCCCAGTACCTTTGCTCTCTTCTCATCTTTTCTGTCTTCTTTCATTTTTCACTTGAGTGTAAAGTATAATATAATAAACATTGAAAGAGATTGTATGAGACAGACAGACAGACAGAGAGACAGCACAGGACTAGAGCCTAGAAAAGAGCAGATTCCAGATCTTTCCTCCACGCAGCTGACACGAACGCCCCCTGTGCAAGTGGCTGCGTAGGTGTCGCAGACTAACTTCATATTCACAGCAGCTAAAAACTCCACAGAAAGCCAAGGCCAAGGCATGTGATGCTGACGAGCTGGCTGGGTCTGCACTCCCCTCCCACATGGACCTGCCCAGAGAGAGAGATTGAGGACTGCGCTAGACCATGCACCTGAACAGGACAGGACTCTGCTTTGCTTCTTTGTGGAAGGGCATCAGCTACTTCTTCCTGCCCTCTTGCCCTCAGCTCAGGAATGAAAAGCCTCAAAGCTGCTTACCCCCAGGCAGACCCTGGGGTGTTCATCTGTCTCTAGGCAGCTTTCCAGCACTTTCCATGAATGGCTTCATGCCTGCCGTGTGCCACTCTGATCACCTCATAGTGCCCCTGTGTGATTGTTCACACCTCAGTCTTCCCTGCTGACAATGAGGCTTTGGAGGCCATGTCTGAGACCAAACCATACTTAAGTTTGTTTCTGCTTGCTTGCTTTCTCTCTCTCTCTCTCTCTCTCTCTCTCTCTCTCTCTCTCTCTCTCCTGTCTGTCTGTCTGTCTGTCTGTCTGTCTAGTTTTCCCTGCTAGGATATTTGACTGTTGTCTGTCCTTGGCCTACCATTTAGAAGCTTCACAGAGCATTTTCTCCTCTTCACACCCCAAGGTGTAGAGACGAAGGACCCATTTATGCTTCCCACAGTGTTCATCATTTCAGGAACTTGAGGCTACCCCTTCATTTAGCCATCATCCTCTCAGGCTGCCAAACTCTGCTTTTGTCTCCCTCATTCTTTGTCAAACAGAAACAACTACGTTCGCTCCATCATTCTGTCTCTCACTCTGCTCATCTAGCTTTGTTGAGTGTGTTACAGTGATGTGTGGGAGACATCAGTCCAGGATACAGAAAAGGATGGATGGAGAGGCTGTGTGTGTGTGTGTGTGTGTGTGTGTGTGTGTGTGTGCGCGCGCGCGCGCGCGTGAGTGCACGCCCACGCATGCTTGTGTGCAGAAAAATGAGAAACAGCTCTAATGTTTCATAGTAATATTTGTGAGAGATCCAAAACAACAACTAAGAGCACAGGCAGTACCTCTACTACCAGACACAGGGTCTTCTTGCCCATCGCCATAACTCTTCTCTCACTGCAGAGAATCCAGAACCAATCTAGGGAAGCTTTTGTTCCCTTCTCCACCTCTCTATCCCTTAGGGTAGAGAGAGAGAGGAACACACAAAGCACTTCAGCATGTTTTGGTTTCTTTAGCTCACTTCCTTTCTCCAAACCCTCTCCGGAGCTAGGAGAGACCCCAACCATCTGTAGGAGCTATAATGTGGCCCAGGCAATGTGCTTTACCTCTTCGACTCGTTTCTGTCCTCTGAGGATGGAAACATTTGTGGTTTGCTCCGTTCCTCCTATTTTATGGCTGAGTGGCTATTACCATGGTTCTGGGCCCCGCCTGAGCATTTTTCTGTGTGTTTCTCTTTCAGCTAATAGAAAGCTATAAGAATGGAGGCAGTCTGCTGATTCAGGGACCAGACCACTGTTCACTCCTTCACTACGCAGCTAAAACCGGCAACGGGGAGATTGTAAAATACATCCTGGACCACGGTGAGTAGGCACATTCCAAGTAGGCGAGCATGCAGGCTATCTCCACAATGTCAGAAATGCTCCCGTATTTTTAGCTGACTCCCCTCGCTTATTTGTAGTGGCTGGGATTGCAGACCATTGAAACTGTGACATCTTCCTCAGACATTAATGGAAGGTCTGTTGATTTTGCACCTTATGTAGGCAGTTGAGGGTTAATTAATTTAAAACATAAAAGACAAACTGAAATTCAACCTGACAAAATGTGCTTTAGTATTTTTGCTTTGTTTTATTTGTCTTTTTGAGACAGGGTCTCGCTATGCAGTTCAGGCTGGCCTTGAGCTCACTTTTGTAGCCCAGGCTGGTCTCGAACTCACACCGATCCTTCTGCCTCAGCCTCCCAAGTGCTGGGATTACAGGTATGCGCCACCACATCCAGCTAAAGTGCTTAAGTTTTGTAGAGCTTTTTGATCAATTAAACCATCTGCTCACTGTGTTTTCCCACTAAATCATCCTGAGGATGTTTTTCTCGACCTTTCTTCTCTGTTTGTCATTTGTCTCTTCCACCCAAGTCACACTTTCTTCTGTGTGAAGAGGCCTGGGGTTGCCCTGTCCCATGTGGTAGGCAGTGCTCACTCCCCAGTGTGTTTCCCACTGTATTTCAGCCTTCAGGTTAGATCTCTCGCTTGGATGCAGCAAGCACACAGGTCCTTTAGTCTTGGCCTCTAAAAGCCCATTCAACCCTGAATGGTGTGACAGAGACCAAGTCCTGCATACTGCTTCTGGCTTCTCAAGTTCTGAGTGTTTCCAGGAATAAGGACCAAGCAGAGGGGGCAGTGTGCTGGCCTGGCCTGGCTGTTTTAGAGGGAGAGGACTGGAAGGGTGTTTTTCCACTAGACCCAGACCTAGAGCTCCTCAGAGACTCGAGTCTGTCCACACTGCACCCAGCTTTATTCTTCAGATTGCCAGCACATCAGTTCCTCTAGCTGCCATCTTCCTGGTCACTTTCAGTCCTCTTGACTAGCTTACTATTTACCCAACAAGAGTAAGTGTTCATTCAAACCTGAAGCTATTCAATGCCCTCTCTAGAGTAAGGAGAGACATTGCCCATCTATTGGAAAGTCAGCCCAGCCGGGGCTTCGGTTTTCCTTGCTCTGCCTTTACATGTCTTCAGCCAGTAGTATTGCACCTGTAGTTCGAAGATCCTCTTTGTGGCAGCCGCAACCATGAAGTTTGGAATCTATCTCTGATTTGACCCAGTCTATGTTATTGGAAGGATCAGGGCATCTACCCCTTTCTCTGCCTTTGGCCCATAAAGGAAATCGTAAAAAATAAAAATTTGAAAAATAAAAAAAATTCAGATTTTTATTTGAAGATAAAGTCTCATCACGACCCTCAGGCTCAAGCTCACTGCATTTTTGGTGGTTGACAATTTTTAACTTTTGCTATCATAGTGCAGCTAACACAGGCAATATCACAGCATGGCTGGTTAGGGGTTCCACACCGGGGTACATGAGGGGGCTGAGAATGGAATTTTCCAGATATCCCAAGGGAGCCAGAGAAGCAATGAATCACCTTTATTGAGCTCTACTGGCTAAAACAAGTCCCAAGGCCAGCATGGACTGGAGGAGCTGTGAGACAGACCCCGCCGTTTGACAGAAAGAGTGTCACGTACCTGGCAGACATGAGTAACCTCCACTCCTTTTCTCCATGTCTGTACTTCAGTGGTCTGATTTTCTCACTCATCTAGGACACCTTTGGGTTCTGCCTTTCTCAGGGTCACCACAGCTGGCAAATAAAATAAAAGAGATGGCATGTGCAGTATCTGAGCTACACTCATACTAAAAAAACAAAAGCAAGGGCCGGCAGTATAGCTCAGTGAATTAATCGCTTGCTTAGGGAAGTGCAGGGGCCGGGGTTCGGTTCCTGGCCCGCCTGCCGCACTGGCCCCGCTCTCGAGGGCGTTGAGTCAGTGATGGAGTCCGGGTGCAGTAATGCGCGCCTGTAATCCCAGCACTTGGGAGGCAGGAAACAGGTGGATCACTATGAGTTGCATCGTGAGACCCTGTAGAAAAAAAAAAAAAAAAGCAAAATCAAAACACCTCCCAGCTGCGTGCATCTCCCCAGGGATGTGAATGAGTTTGACGTTTCAGCTGATATTCCTGAGATACCAGGCCTAGTCACTTTCTTCGCTGCCTCTTTGTACTTGGCCTCAAGTTGAGTGAAGGCCTCTGGGAGTGCCTTTAATCTAACTTCTCAGAGCTTGAAATGTTTCATGCCAAAAGTAGCTCAGCACGCACATACTTTGTCTTGTGTCAGATTCATTGGGTCTGTGAGCCTCTTGCAGCTTTGATCAAAGCCTGCCATTCCAACAGGAAGTGAATTTTCTTTTAATTGATCCACAGTGTTTTTAGACAAAGGGTGAATCATAATCCATCTCTCTCTACCAATGGCATGGGGCACAAAGGAATCTATTCAGAAAGGTGTGTGCTTTTCCAGAGTTTGGTGAGATTTTGTAGATTAGTTGGTTTGATATTTATATTCGTGAGAAAATCCTGGCGATTCCCAGTTACTGTCCCTCCACACACAGGCACAACATTCCCCAGGCCTCAGAAGGCATCGCTTCTGTGTTGCCTAAGCCCGTGGAAGTCTGAGAGAAAGCCTGTGAGGATAGTGAAATTAACCCAGTTCTTCTGTGTGAAAATAAAATCTTGTCATGGCCTTTAGCCTCAAGCTGACTACTTTATGGTGGATGATGATTTTTAGCTTTGAGGAATAATGGAAGCTCGCATATAATCATTCTTTATTGAAATTAGCTTTTATCAACAGAATCAGCATTGTTGATTTTATTTGTATCACCTTTCTCATCATGTTTATTCATTCAGGTTCAGGCATCGCCAGACTCTCCTGGTTCGGAAAGGCTGGGCACCTCAGCTCAGTGGTTCGTTGGCTTTGTAGTGTCTGCAGCTGTTGGTACAATTTCTATTACTCTGTGTGTTTTGAAATTAAAAACTATCTTTGCAGGACCATTTGCCTCTTTTAAATTATAGAAACCCCCTGAAATTACAGTGGTCTTTAAGTCAGGAACAAGTAAATGGAAAAGAATTACCCTGTCTCTCCTCTGTAATCACGCTTCCCCGGTCTCTGCTGATGAGACAGTCTTCCTGAACCTAGCACTCAGTGACAATGCCAAGTCAACTCTGGAAGTTCCCCTGGCAGCACAAGCAACAACAAACATGCTTAGCCCTTCCAGAGAGGCCTCAGGACGGCCGGGATCCAGGGAGGGGAAACCAGATCGTGGTGGGTGATGTGCTTGTAGGTGAGTGTCAGATTTGCAGTAGGAAAGTCTGGTTAGCTTGATTTCATGCAAATAAAAAACTAAATCAATGAAGTTTTGTGCTATTCAAAAGAGCAAGAATAACTCCTCCGAATCATTTTACAATTCAGTTCATGACTTTTCCAGGGCTTCAGATAACATAAATCCTGAAAGGTGCCCAAACAACTCTGTAAGAACACCATGGCCAGAGTGACTCTGGGGAAGTAGTGGTTCCTTACCAAGGTGCATGACTGATATTCTGTGCAGTCTGGAGCCCGCTGTGTCCCCTCTCGGCACCCTTCCTCGCCCAGTGCCGCTCCCCTTGCTTTTCGGGCCTCGTCCTGGCTCTTTAGGGTGGGGAGTGTGTCCAATAATCAAGAGGACGGCTGCTGAACCACGGTAGCAGGCCCCAGCCGTGCTCCCAGACAGTGCCCAGCAGCGCCTTTCTCCTCCAGGGGCTCCTTGAAGCTGCAGTGGGCTGGAGCCCAGAGCCCTGGAAGCCTGCTGGGGACTGCTTCTCTCTTACACAGAGCTTGCTGCCTTCCTTTATGAAACGCTGGAATCTGGGCCTTTAGAAGGCTGAAAAGAGAAAGGAGGAAGAGAGCACACAATTCCAGAGACCAGGCAGAGGCCGAGGCTGCAGAGGATTCTAGCCGAGACCCCCCAGTGGCCCCTGCTTTTCAGCTCCTTTCAACCATCATTTTAGCTCACTCCTTCCCCCCAGCTTACCCCTCTCGGAGTCTCTGTGTTGCTTTGTTCCTTTACCACTCTGCACATTTTGCTCTTTTGTTTTTATTCTCCCCAGCCTTCCCCATTGCCCCCTACTGATTTTCCTGATAGAAATCTCACTCATGCATTTCCTTTTTGATTTCAATGGGTTATTTTGTCTCTCCTCCTTTTTTTTTTTTTTTTTGGCCATCGGTCTTTCTTTTCTTTTTCTTTTTTTTTTAAACTCCCCTTTGCTGCTTCTAGTCCCAGAGAGAACTGACCGCAGTCCTGCTGAGCCAGGATGACAGTGCCTGAGCCTTCCCAGTGCCAATCCTCCCCACATCTGTGCCGCTTTTGTCCCGCGGCGGTGGAGGATTTGGAATGGTCTACTGGCAGTGTCAGGGAGACTAATGGGAAACCAAGTCCCAGAGTGTGAAGCTGGGGAGGCGAAGGGAATAGCAAAGGAGCTTTGCACACACTGGTGTGGGGAGCACGTTGTGCATACAATGAAAGGCAAATCATAGGCAGCAGGAGTATAGTGCAGAGATGAAGTCACATTAGCAAGAGCAGACGTGGCCGAGGGAAGACTGCACTGAACCCTGGGCCACGAATGGGCAGTTTTCAATGCATGAATCTCACTGCCGTGGTCATGCTCTCGTTGTGTAAGATCCACGAGTTTTGCCTCTTCCCAGGTTTCCTGGATTTTGCCTGAATTCTGTTGCTTACCTCACTTCCTAGACTTATCCTTTCCCTTAATTTTCAGGCCATTTCTCCTGTTAGACTCTTTTGAATCCATGTTTTTCAATTATAGATCTTGATAGAAGAAAAATGTGATTTGGCCGAGATCCAAAATGCTTTTTGAAATGTCGCTGTCATTAATTCATTAAAAAATGTCATTCTATTCCAGGCGCTGTCGAGAAAAACAAGTTACAGTAATCATCCTGCCTAGCATTTTTTACTTTAGATATTAAGCACATTAACACATTTCATTTCTACAGCTCCACACACTCTATAAATTCCCCTTTTTACATTGGACAGGTGGTGAAAACTGAAGTAAGGTGGCATCTGATTGGTTGCCCGAACTCATCCATCTAGATATGGCATGGGCTTGGTTGCTCATGTTCCTAATTGAAATGTGGGAAAATCACCATAAGGCAATGGATCCGCTGGTGTCAGTGTTGAGGTCCAGGAACGCCAGCCAGATTCTGGGAGAACACTGCGAATTTCATGGAGAAGTTGTCCCCACAGCCCTCACTGAAATTCTACAGTTGTTTCCTGGTATGGCCCACTGCAGGCACCTGAGGGATGCGGTGTGGATATTTTACCAAACCCTTAGAGACAGACAGCCGCGATTTCCTTTTATATCTGAGCCTCAAAAGTAGTTCTCTGTGGACAATTCAGTGGTATTCCTCTAAATTCCTTAGAAAAGATAGCATAGTACCTACAGTTATATGTAAAATAGGCCACAAATGCAAATAATACCTTTGATATTGCTTAAGGAGCTCAATCTTCTTTTGTTTCTCTAGTATTTCGTTTTCATCCTCCTTTTCTTTAATTTGGTAAGACCCAAATTACCTTTCTATGGCCCACGTGATGTTTTTCATGCATTTTCTGTCCTAGAGAACTTCTTTAGCCTTCGTCAATTATTTTGTCTCCCTGGATTTTACAGCAAGGTCATTGCTAAATTGCCTATGCTACTGAAGATGCCCAGCTCTGCATAGAGGAGTACAGAAGGACCTCGAAGGGAGTCCATTGCCTTGCATTCAGACACAGCAGTGTCCCTTCCTCCTGTACTTTCTTCCACAATCCCAGCGGTCTAACGAGATACAAACACCAGGCTTTGAGAGCAAGCTTGTGACATGATTAGGAAATCTGCCTGTGTGCATGATCAGAAGCCGCTCTCCACTCGCACCTGGAATGGGCTGTCCACCTCCCTTCTCTCTGCACCAGCCCTTGGCTTGCTGCCACTCCCATGGTTCTGTTTTGTGTCTGTATTGATGGGAGGAAATGGTGGAGTTCATTAAATCAACAGTTTGAGTCATTCCCCAAGGCCTTCACTGAAAATTCTTTAGATATTAAGAGCAGCATCTTGCTCTAGCATCACTGCCTGGTCCTTTAGCTCTGCCATCTGCAGAGGCTGAAGGGGAGACTGGGGACCTGTGAACTGCACAGGCATACCCAGGTCATGTACCAACTCTGAAGTGGCTGCAGTTGTTGCAATTTTCTTCAGAAACTGTGAGGGACAAGGTCTTTTCTTTTCATTGTTGCTGTCCCCAAACCATGGAGCTGTTGCTCATTTAGTTCATTATAAATGTCAGGATCCCTCAAGGAAGTAGATTCGTTGGCCCCTGACACCCCTAGACCCACTTCAGGGGCAGCTCTGATAGTGCCCAGTGACAGTTTGGAATTAAGAAAAAGCTGAAGCAAAGTGACCTAGCTGTGCACTCAGCAGCCATGACTGGGGCACAGCTGCCCATGAGGCTCAGCACTCCTGTCCGTGGAATTCTTTCCAGAATGAGTGAATGCCTGAACCATCACTGAAGGCGACAAGAGCTCTTCAGAAGGACCAGTGGACACTGCGAGCCTTCTAGTCCTTATATTCTTGAGGGTGCTTTGTCAGCAAGTGGGCATGCTTGGAGTGCTTGGGCTGAGCAGACATACAGTTGAGGCACCGAGTGGCTTCCAGTGTAAATGAACTGCAGAGCTCATTCAACCTCGCTGTCCTTCAGCAACTTCCAGGGTTTTGACTTAGTGTGAGAGGCTGAACTGTGCAGATGATAGAACACAATTATTCTCTACACTCGGTGCTGATACTGCTGAGAGCACACTCACTACAGTGCCTCTTAAAGCCTCACAGCAACCCTTTGATAGGATCTTGAACTCAGTAGTGCTCACCCCTTTACTACTATACTTTACCGTGTGTGCGTGATAGAGAGAGGGTGGTCATTTGCATTTAAGGTCACAGAACTGAGGAACAAGATTCTTTTTTGTCTTTTTGAGACAGGGTCTTGCTATGCAGTTCAAACTGGCCTTGAGCTCACTTTTTGTAGTCCAGGCTGGTCTCAGACTCTCACTGATCCTCTTGCCTCAGCCTCCCAAGTGTTGGGATTACAGGTGTGTGCCACCACAGCTTGGCTTGAGGAACAATATTGACTTAAATCTTAACTAGAAGATATATTCTATGGTATGCTTGAGATTTAAGGGGACAGGAGATATATTTGAAAAGCAAATCCATAGTGCAGGGTAGAACCAAATATCCCCAGGGTTCTGAGAAGGGGTCTCTGCCTTCTGTCATAGATGGTCTTTGCAAAGGACGTGGGCACCAGCTGGGCTTTAAAGAATGGGGTTGAGTATATTTAGAAAAGAGAAGGCTGCTCTGCATGAGGAACATTGGGGACCAAACTCTTAGAACTGGGAAGACTGAGAAATGCCTGCTAAATTTTTACTTTAGCTTATGTGAGGAAGTAAAATAGAATCTTGGCAACAAAGGCAGGAGGGATAGTTCCAAGAGGAAGACTGTGAACTTCATTATATACTTGGGAGTAAGCAGCAGAAATGGGGTATGGAAACTTGGAAATGTAGGCAAGTTGAGACCTTATGTTATTTAGGAACAGTTTCTACATCTGTTAACATTCCAGGCAGCAACTGATGAGGAATTATGTTTGTAAGGGGGAGACTTTGAAAGTGATATAGTGAGGGGATGGGGAGAAGGAAGAAGAGAGGAAGGAGGAAGAAGAGGAGAAGGTTGAGGAAAGCAAGGAAGGAGAGGAGACAAAGAGAATGGGAATGGCATTGCAAGACAGGATTCTTCTGGGCCCAATGAATAGTAGATGGGAAAGCAAGGTGAAGATGGCTTAGCTTGTGGGTGGCCAGAGGAGGTTGAAGGTCTCACATCACACTCATCCCCACAGGCAATGACGTTTGTTCTTGGAGAATCTCTCTGGCTTTTTACTACATTATGTACAGTAAGTTAATTTTCAATAGTAATGATCTCCAGAGAGCAAATCTGAAGGATCATATTTCTAAAGACTAAGATGCCCAATGTCTACAACCGTGTCTGGGCTCTTCCAAGCACATTTATTCACTGATTCAACTGAATGGCAAGACATTTGTCTGGCACTGGGCAAAACAGTGTGGGCAAAGGATAAACAAAATTTTAAGATATTTACTAGTATCTAGTAGTAGAAAAGTCAATGGGTGCTTTACAAATAATTTGAAAAGTGTCATGTTTAGCATTATGATTGCTGTGGATGGTGCCAACTTAGATAATTATATGACTCATTTGAGGATGAAAAATAGAGTCATTATATAAAGAGAGGAGTCATACAGGCAAGGTATTTGATGCAAAATGCAGAGTGGGCCCATAGCAGACCTACTGGGAGAAAGTATCTTCATGCAGAAGGGTAAGAAATTACAGGGAAGGAGGCAGTGGAAAAGCAGACATTCTATGCAGTGTTTCCAGAATGGATGAATGAATTAATACACAAAACTCTAAGAAAAGGAAAAGTCATAATGCATTTTAATTCTTGTGGGTTGCTACCTCTATAATCATTTTTATTTTCTTACATAACATTTCTTTCCAGTCTCAAGAGAAAAATTTTAACTTTACTCAAATTATGAAACAAAGTAGTCAGATGGTCTGTAATGTGCTGTGTGATTTTCACGTGATGCTATGGGAAATCCTAACCATACAACTTCCAGCTGGAGAATGGGAAATATAGCCCCCGAATCCCTTCCTCTTGGGTTTGGCCTCTCTAGTTAACCGTTTCGTTATCTTTCAGGTTTTCTATCTAAATTCATTTTATTTCTTCAGTTTGGTTGAAAGTGTCTTAACAGCAAAGACAAGATCTTCTTTTAGTTCTCCTATTTTGCATATATTTGCCCTTAGAGATGGGGAAAAGGGTGATCTATATGCAATCATTTTTATTATCTTATTGTCTTATTATCCCTTCTAACAAAATACTCTTTTAAAATTAAGGCCTATTAATTCTGTTACTAGTTATTGTTTTGTCTATGGCTCATTTTGGAGCTTTTTTTTAATAGATATCT
>PVKN010019155.1:0-16497 GCA_004027915.1 Capromys pilorides | reverse complement strand
AAGGGGCTTCAGAGGCTGATATTCCTGGTTAGAACTAGTCATTCAGATACTACCAGCTTGGCTAAGTAATGTGCTTGCTCCTGGTGATGCAGATAGGACAAACCTGTGGTGGAGGGAGATTACTGCTGGTCAGTGTTATGGTTTATGTCTAGTTGTCCCCACAAAGCCTTATGCAGGGCTGGCGAGATGGTTCAGTGGTCTAAAGCACCTGCTTAGGAAAACTTAGGAACTGGAAAGACCACGGTTCAATCCCCGGCACCACATGCTGTGCCAGCCCTAGCCCCAGGGCAGGCTGAGCCAGCCATAATACAATAAATAAATAAATAAATAAATAAATAAATAAAAAGCTGGGCGTAGTGGTGCACGCCTGTAATCCCAGCACTTAGGAGGCTGAGGCAGGAGGATCAGTGCGAGTTCGAGACCAGCCTGAGCTACAAAAAGTGAGCTCAAAGCCAACTTGAGCTGCATAGCAAGACCCTGTCTCAAAAAGACAAAACTAAATAAATAAAATTATAAAAAAAAAATTTGGTGGGACTGGAGAGATAGCTCCATAGCACAAGTGCCTGTCTGGCAAGTTCAAGGTTGTGAGTTCAAACCCTAGCCCCACCAGAAAAAAAAAAAAAAACCCTGAAAAGAAAGCCTCATGCAGTCATGGGGCGGGGACTTCTAGAGTTTGAGACTTGACTCGTGATCCATTGGGATTATGTGTTTTTAGTACTGATGGGACTATGGGTCTGAGTACTGGGATTACTTGACTCTTGATCCACTGGGATTATGTGTTTTAGTACTGATGGGGTTATCAGTCTGAGTATGGCTGGGATTTCTGGTGTGACCTAAGGTAGATAGGCTAAGGCAGAGAGCCTGAATGTAATATAAAGAGAGACAGAGAGACAGACTCTCACTGTTGCTCTCTGCTGCCTTGGTTGGTCAGTTGCCTCTGTCGCGACTGTTGCTGTTCCACCACCATGAACTGGATGCTCTCTGCCCTGTTCCACTCAGCCTTGGGCCAGCTGAATATGGACTGAAATCTCTAGCAACTGTGTGCAAAATAAACCTTTCCTTCCTTCATTTTGGGTGTTGGATATTTGTCCCAGCAATGAGTAAAAAGTAACTAAGAGTTTGGTACCAGAGAAGTGGGGTCATTGTTGTGACTAACCTGACCATGTGGATTGCAAGTTTTTGAGAATGGCTTACGGGAAGAGATAGGAAAGGTTTGGAGAAGTCCTCTACTTGTGAAGAGCTGGAAAAGCTTTGGCTGTTCTGCACGGGAGATTCTGGACAGAGCTTAGACCAGAAGACTGATAGAAAGCCTGCCTGTAAAGACCAGGTTGAGGAGATTTCTGCTGGGAAAAAGGATAGAATTGGTCATTGGACTCCAGATCATTTGTGCTATGGCTTGGCTGAAAGTCTGTCGGAATTTTGCTTGTGCCCAGAGACTTTGCCTAAGATTAAACATGGAGGACTGATTAATCTTTTAAGACATATTTCAAAGCAGCAAACTATTGGGGTGGTGGCATGGTTGTTATTGGTGGCTTTTAGCCATATTTATGTTGAAAATCAAGAGCAAAAAGCCAAGCAGAGTGATTTAAAATATTGTGAGTTTGGCCAGGAACGAAGCACCAGGAGAGCTGTGGACTACAAAGATGGAGCTGAAAGGATCTCCAATGCTGGGAAGGAACCAGAGAATCAAAAGGGTGGCCTGAGGGCATCACAAGAGGCGGCAGCTCTCCACCCTTTGAAACCCCAGAATTGCAAAGGAGAGAGGCTTTGCCTTGAGAAGGAAGCCACAGAGACCCAAGTACCAAAATGGCAGCAGTGGCCAAACCAGGTTCCAAAATGGCGCTGGCATGGAGAATTTGTTCTTCAGAATCAAGGTCAGAGTGTTCATCAATCCAGGCACTCCACCCCTACAACCAAGAGAGAAGGAAGCCTGGCTACTGCTCCAGCTGGCAGCAGACCTTGGCATCATCCACATGGTATTGGTTTTAGGCACATTCAGAATGCAAGGGTTGTTAGGTTAAGAAGGCTTCCACCTCGACTTCAGAAGAAGGCCTGGGAGGCCAGGCAGCATGTCCTTGCGAGGGCAGTGTGTGAAGCAGAGAGTGAGAAGCCAATTCAGTAGAAATCCCAGAAGTGTGGAAAAGCCAGAAACATGGATCATCTAAGGGAAACTGCAAAGAGGGAGCAAATCTGGCCTAAGAGAGAAGCCATGGAAACTACCACCAAGAGTGCCGTAGGGGCGGAGCCGTGTAAGGCCTTTGGAGCTCACAATTTAGTGCAGACTGCTTCAGATGTTCCAGTTGGAACTATGGGATTTAATGTTTACCCTGCTGGATTTTGGACATGTGTTGGTCCCAGTGTTTTGTATTACCCTCTTGTTTGCAACTTTTGGAATGGTAATGGTTATCTTATGCCTTTGTATATTGGATATGTTTAACTTTTCTATTGTACAGGTGCTCACAGTTGAGAGTTTGCCTTGGATCTTAGCGGAGACTTGAGACTTGGACTTTTCAGCAATGCTGAAACTGTTGAGACTTTGGCAACTCTTCCAGATGGACTAAAATGTCTTTTACGCAAAGGGATGTGCATGAGACTTTGGGGGTCCAGGGGTGGAATGTTATGGTTTATGTCTAGTGTCCCCCCAAAGCCTCATGCAATCATGAGGCGGGGACTTCTAGAGTTCAAAATTTAACTCATGGTCCACTGGGATTATGTGTTTTAGTACTGGTGGGATTATGGGTCTGAGTACTTCTGGGATTATGGGTGTGGCCTTAGGTGGATAGGCTGAGGCAGAGAGCCTGCATGTAATATAGGGAGAGATGGAGAGACAGACTCTGGTTGTTGCTCTCTGCTGCCCTGGTTGGCTGGTTGCCTCTGTCTCCGTACTGTTGCTGTCCCGCTGCCATGAACTGCTGCTCTCTGCCATGTGCCACTCGGCCGAATGTGGACTGAAACCTCCAGTAACAGTGAGCTAAGTAAACCTTTCCTTTCTTCATTTTGGGTGTTGAGTATTTGCCCCAGCAATGAGAGAAGAGTAACTTTGACAGTCAGGATGAATGGGCTGAACCAAGAAGCTGTGTGGTTTCCCTGGCAACTGCTCCCCATCTCTGAGTCCTGTAGGACGGGGTGAGGGGATTCAGTGAGTCACTCCTTGTGTGGCTTCTACAGTCCTCTAGACTCCCTGCCTTGGTTCTTTGGGCTCCTGTATTCATTCAGCCAATGCATATTTATTGAGCACCTACTATGTGCCACCCCGTCCCAGGTGCAGGAGACACATCATGAGCAAGAGGTTGTGTGCTGGGGCGGGAGTCAGGAGAGATAGCTGGTACCGAGGGAGGTAGGTGCCATGCCAGAGCCAGGCAGAGGTGAGGGATGCCAGACGACAGGATCTTCTGACCATTGCCACCCTGGGATTTTAGGGGAAGGCAGCCAGTGATCTGACTGCTTCTGCAAAAGAAGGGAGTGGCAGGTTTTCATTGATTTCTGGGGTGAATTAAAGTCCCTTAATTCCCATGGCTAGAGGCTCCGTTCTGAAAGATGCAGCAGACTTAGGTCATGTGGTTGTGGTCATGTCATCCTAGATGCGTCACATTGCGTGCACCTGGAGCCATCGTCCTGCACATCCGGGCCTCACGGTGGCGGGCTACCATGAGGTTTGCTTCGCTCAGGATCTGCTGAGCTGCTCCTACCTAGCGTCATCTCCTGCACACACAGCTGGGGCTTGGGACAGGGAAGGAGGTTCAGCGCTCGCGCTGCTCAGGAGGCGGCACATAGCCCAGCTCTCACAGGCCCAACTCGCCTGTGTTGTGGTCTCGCAATGTGATGCATCTAGGATGACATGACCACAACCACATGACCTAAGTCTGCTGTGTCTCTCAGAACGGAGCCTCTAGCCATGGGAATTACGGGACTTTAATTCACCCCAGAAATCAATGAAAACCTGCCCCTCCCTTCTTTTGCTGAAGCAGTCAGATCGATGGCTACCTTCCCCTAAAATCCCAGGGTGGTGATGGTCAGAAGATCCTGTCGTCTGGCATCCTTCACCTCTGCCTGGCTCTGGCATGACACCTACCTCCCTCTCTGGGGAGTCTGAAAACAGGAGGATCACTGTGAGTCCGAGCTGCATAGTGAGACCTGTACTGACCACATAAAACAAAACAAAATATTTCTTAAATGGTTTATAGGTCCATGCGCAAAGCCTGTAGAATCTGACCCCAGGCTTTGGACAGCACAGGGAGTAGATATGACAGAACACGAGCGCCAGACCTTTACCCCATCCCAGTCACCCACCAGGCAGCTGCAGGCCCCGTGAAGGATTGGTGCACTCAGCAAAAGCAAACTTGGGTACCCCAGGAGTAACCCGGGCATTGTTCTCACAACCCACAAGCTGGAAGTGAGAAGTCATCCATGTCGCAGATGTGGGAAGCTGGAACTGTGTCATCCAGCTGCGTGGCCCCTCAAACTGATGATTTTACACTAACTAAGAGCTTGTAGAGCTGCAGGGATTATTTAGGTTTTTGTCTTGGAGTCATTTCTTTTTTTTTTTGGCAGGACCGGGGTTCGAATTCATGACCTTGCACTTGCCAAGCAGGCACTTGTGCCGCAGAGCTATCCCCCCGGCCCCTTCTTGGAGTCATTTCTCCATCCCTGCAAACAGAGCCTCCTGTCCAGCCCCTGGCAACAGGCCTGGTCCTGGGTGAGTTGTGAGTGGAAGTAAGGAGGGCTGATTCAGGTGCCTGAGTTGCAAAGTGTGGCCTGCTCTGTCCCTGGCATTTTCTTCTCACTTCCATGGCTTCTGTTCCAGGGGTGTCATTCCCTCAGCCCTAATCCCAGGACAAAGATATACAAAGAAGACCCATATCCAGCCTGCAGTCAACTCTCACATGAGGACTGAGGAATGAGAGCATAATCCACCAGGACTGGGGGCTTGTTCCTGCAGCAGCATCTGGTGGGAGCTGCTGTAGAAAAATCAACTTTGGGGTGGGGAGTTGTTCTAGTCAGGGTTTTACTAGAGGAACAGATTTAATACAAGGTGCAGATAAAACACAAGATGTGCCAGTCCCAGAGTCAGATGGGGAAGTGTGCTGAGAGCGTCTGCACACTGCCCACTGAAGGAGTCAGTCTCAAGGATTTTATACTGACTGCAGTGTTCCATCCCTACCGGTCTCTACTGGTCTTAACCGGTTTCTACCACTAAGACCTACCGGTCTCTAGCGGTCAGCCATTGTGCTTGAAAAGGAAGGCAGAAGAATCTGCTACAGAAAGCTGAAGGGTCCAAATTAGAGGTTGAGGAGTCTGTGCCAGGAGATAAAATCCAAACTGAGTTATTCTGGGGCAGGGCCCTCAGGGCTTTCAGTGTGAAACAGCCAGGCAATGTAGCCAAATTCATAAAATATATCAACCACCAGTCATCCAGCCAAGTTGACACAATGTATCAACCACTACAGAGTTTAAGCAGAGATCCAAGGGAAGTAAACTCGAGGAATCCTGGGCATAGGGTTTCATGTATAGCTGGGCAAAGGCCCTGGGGCAGGACTGTACCACATGACTTGAAGAACAGCAAAAGTACTGGACAGAGGGATGGGGAGAGTGAGAAAGGGTGCCAGAGAGATAGGAAAGGGACAGATATGGCTGGGCCTTGTAGGCCATGGTGAAGAGTTGGTATTTCCCAGAGGCAAGAGGACTTCAGAGGGTGACCCCTGTGGCTGCTGTGGGGGGGGTGGAAGGGCTGTAGAGTGTGAGGGTGGAAACTGGGAGCCCAAAGGGCTGGCCAAGGGGGCAGGGGTTGGGCTCTTGCTCAGGTGGCTTGGCTTGGGGAGGGATTGAATTCTAGATGTATTTTATTTATTTTTGAGATAGGGTCTTGAACCCACAGTGATCCTCCTGCCTCAGCCTCCCAAGTTCTGGGCCTACAGGTGTGCACCACCAGATCCAGCAGTTAGATGTATTTCGCAAGAGGGGACCAAGGAATTTGCTGTCCAATTGAGTGGGGGGTGTGCAGGAAATGGCAGGTCACAGTGTCGTGGTTCTGGCCTTGGGGAGGGGAAGGAAGAAACTCCCTAAGGTGAAAAAGACGTAGGAGGGGCCAGGCAGAGGACAAAGCAAGTCCACTCTAGGACACTGCTCCTGTTTAGATGTGGCCTGGGTCTCCCAGTGTTCCGTAGTGACGTAAGTACTGGTTCCAGAGTGGTGGCACGGTTGGGAGGTGGTGGAACCTTTGGGAAGTGGGCTAGTGGGAGGCCCCTCACCTTTGGCCCCAACCGTGGAAGGACGTGGCATAGTGATGTCAGACAAAAAGCCAGCCCCGCTCTCTGCCCTGGCCAGAGACTACAGAAACGGGGCTGTGGTCCTGGACTCAGAGCCCCACCAATGTGAGCCCAACGAGCCTCTGGTATTTCACTGTGGTAATGCAAGCTGAATGACACGGGTGTGCCTGCCTGCCTGCCTGCCACTGGGGCTGTGTGTCTCATCCTGATGGCTAGATTCATCAAGTGTTGGGGCCACTTCTTTCATTCTTTGAAAAGCAAAAGTGAATGGAATTCTTCAAGGGAACAGACATTCCCAAACTGTATAGGTGAGTTTCTTGGAATTCATCCTATTTGATGTTGTGGTCCTCCAACTTCTGGATCCAAAGAGTCCTTGGAGGGCTGGGGAGATAGCTCAGCGGTCTAAGCGCTTGGCTGGCAAATGCAAGGACCTAGGTTCAGTCCCCCATACCGCATGTCCTGCCAGCCTCAGAACCCCAAGTGCAATGTGCTGGCCCCAAAACCAGGTGCAGTGGTACATACCTGTAATCCCAGCACTGGGGAGGCTGAGACAGGAGGATCACTATGAATCTGAACTTCATAGCCTGACCCTGTATCTAATTTAAAAAAATTAAAACAAGCAAATATAAACCCAGAGTCCTTGGAAACTTAAATAAGGGTATGTCTGGCATGGTATGCATATCTGTAATTCCAGCCTCAGGAGGCTGAAGCAGGAGGATCATAGTGAGTTTGAGACCAGCCTGGGATGCACAATAAACTCAAGGCCAGCCTGAACTGCATAGCGAGACCCTGTCTCAAAAAGACACACAAAAACTACCCAAAAGAACAGAAAAGAAGCAAATATGAATCTATTTTCTTATTCTCTCTTCCCTCATTGAAAAAACAGCAGGGCTTTAGCATCGTCTTTCTCTCCTTGTCTTTTTTTTTTGCGGGGGGGACGGGGATTCAAACTCATGATCTTGTACTTGCCAGGCAGGCACTTGTGTCTCAGAGCTATCTCCCCAGCTTCTTTTAAAAATTCTTTTTTTTTTTTTAAATCTAAAATAGATGCTTCGAAGCTGGGCGTGGGGGCGCATGCCTATAATCCCAGCACTTGGGAGGCTGAGGCAGGAGGATCGGTGCAAGTTTGAGACCAACCTGGGCTACAAAAGTGAGCTTAAGGCCAGCCTGAACTGCATAGCATAGCAAGACCTTGTCTAAAAAAGCCAAAAAAAAAAAAAAAAAAAAAAAAAGCATACCTTGGTGTGGTTTCCCCCTCATCTTGATTCAGGGTCCCCTAACTACTGCTTCCTGATGAGGAACGTCCTTTTGGACCCTGGCTCTTCCTCCTGCAGGCTGACTGAGGACCAAAGAACAAAAGAACCTGGTGTGTGTGTGTGTGTGTGTGTGTGTGTGTGTGTACATACATATGCACAGGCACATGAGTGTGTGTGGGTATGATGCATAGATTTCATCAGATTTATCAGAAGTCACCTGGTTTCCTGCCCACACCCCAGGGTCCTTAGTGCTTTCTAAAGGTACAGGACTGTGTTCTTGTGGGGGTAGTAGCAGCTGGGGAAAAGAGTGGGCTACACAGTGAGTTTTAGACTAGCCTGCATTACAGAGGGTCACCATGTCTAAAAGCAGCAGCAGAAGAATGAGGAGGAAGAGGAGGAAGAGAAGGAGGAGGTGAAGGAGAAATAAAGAGGAGAAGAAGAGGAGGAGAAGAAGGAGGAGGAGGAAAAAGAAGAAGAGAAGAAGAAAGAGAGAAAGAAGAAAGAAAGAAAGAAAAGGAAAGAAAGAAAGAAAGAAAGAAAGAAAGAAAGAAAGAAAGAAAGAAAGAAGGAAAGAAATTTTCCAACGTGACAGGAAAGCACGGTGTACAGGTCCAAGCACACAAAAGTGTAACAAAAGGGCCGGAGAAATCAGGCTTTACAGTGTCAAGGCCAGACACAGCGGTTTAGGTGCCTCGTACTGAGATCGGAGAGCAGGGCCTGGCAAAGGGCCTGGGACGTAGGCGCGACCTGTAGCTGCAAGATCCCGGCGCACGCGCGCCCAGCCGCTCCCGAAGCCCTGCGCGTGGACTTCTCTGCGCGGGTTCTCAACGGGACGGCCTTGCTGCCGTCAGCCTGGGTGCGATCCCAGCGCCACCGTCAGGACCCGTGTGCAGAAGTTCTTGAGGGTTTCCCTGAGATTGGCACAGTGCGGAGGCCGTGCCGTAGCCGAGAGCTTGCTACTGTGGCCTTTCCTCATAATGGCCCGACCGGCTTTCTCCAGGGTGTTTTTTCTTTATCTTGTTTAGGGGCTCTTAGCGTGTGTGTTGGCCCCAAACAGTCTTAATCATTATAGTCACGACATATAGTGCATAGTTAGGAGCCTGTAACGAGCTGGGGCTAGGGGTGGCCGGAAGGGCAGGCTGGGAAAGCCAATGGGCGCGCGCTTGCGCCTCCAGTTTCACCGTCTCCTCCGCTTTTGTTATTTGGTTTCCCAGCTCCGCTATTTCTAACTGTCCTACTCAGAGTTCACTGGATGAAACAGACTTGATCAAACTATTACTCACTCATAAAACCGCAAACTTTTGTTTTATTTTGGGAATATAAAAAACCACGCAGCATCGAGGTACATCTCCGGTCCTTTTTTCTTAATTTTTAAATTTTTGAAACAAATTCTCCTTCAGTTGCCCAGGTTGGGCTGAAACAATCCTCCTGCCTCAGTCTCCCGAGTGAGTAGGGTAACAGGTGTCCCACAGTGCCTGGTTTAAAGAGTCGGCGGGGGTGGGGGTGCAGCGGGAGGTGCTGCTGCCCTGGAAGTTTTCAATGAGCAGGAGCAAGTGGGGTGAAGGAGGGAGGGCAGAGCATTCCCGGCAGGAGAGACTCCCCCACTCCGTTCCCAGCCACTCAGCTCCATGCCGGGTCCTGGCTGACTCGGTCCTGGCTTGTCTCAGGTGGCTGGCCTCGAGGAGGCCAGAACCAGCAGGCTGGTTGAAGCCTGGGTCCCTGACTGGCTCTATGGGGCAAGCTCTCTCTCAAAGACCTGCACTGGCCGAGACAGAACTCAGCAGTGCATCTTCGCTGGGCCTAGCCACCAGCACTCTGGTGGTGTGCGCCCCTGAGTCAGCCCAGGCTGGTGCAGGGTGTGGCTGGTACAGAGGCACAGGGGCAGGGGGAGGAGGGTGGTGACATGAGCAGGTGACAGAGTGCACAGGACATCATGGGACCATGTGAGCGAGTTCTGGCTGAGGGAAGATGAGCAGAAGTGACACAAACAACTTCCTGGTTGTGGCCTCAAAGAAAGGTGCCTAGCCAGGTGGGGTGGGACACCCACCTGGAAGCCCAAGCTTGAGCCCAATCAGGGCAACTCAACAACTGAGACCAGTCTTGTGTGTGTGTGTGTGACCTTGCACTTGCCAGGCAGGCACTTGTGCCATGGAGCTATCTCCCGGGCCCCGAGACCAGGCTTAAAAATAACAAAGGGATTGGGGATGTGGCTCAATGCCAAGACCATGGGTTCAATCCCTCCTGCCACAAACAGACAAGGAATAGAAGACAGGGTAGCTGTTCACATGGTTCCCCTTCCTGTGGGGTGGAGTCAGGATGCCCTGAACTTATCACACCCTAGGGAGGGTGGAGCCACAGGCCTCGGGGCCGCAGACCCTGTAGCACCTCCTCAAGTAGAGTCTGTGTTCTCCGGGCGGTGTGCTTTCAATCTCTCATTCGTTCACTCAACAAACATTCCCAGCCCCTACCGTGGGGGCAGAAGTCACAGAGCCGACAGTCTGAGGAGAGGAACATGAAATCACCATGCAAATATTTATTCATTCATTCATTTGCTTATTTGTCTATTGGTTTTTTGAGACAGCGTCTTGCTGTGTAGCCCAGGCTGGCTTTGAGCTGCAGTGATCCTCCTGCCTCAGCCTCTCTGCCAGTGCTGGAATTGACAGGAGTGCCCAGCCAGGCCTGGTCAGCAAGTAAATATTTAGTGACACAAGAGGAAAAAAAGGGGGTGCCATGAGACAGTGACACAGGGGGTGAGATTTATAAAAGGAGTGGTGGCCACAAGGGGCTCTCTGAGGACGGTGAAGGTTTTGGGGGACTGGGTTTGCCAGTGCTTCTCAAAATGCTTCTTACTGTGCTGGTTCAATATGGGAAGAGGGGGAAGGGCGGGGAGGGTTCTGCTGCAGCCTGGGCCAGAGGAGGCCTGGATGCTGGCTGGTGGCCAAGGCGGTGGGTGGCTGCAGTGTCACCTCTGAGGCTCAGGCAGGCTGTGCAAACAAACAACCCTCCTCCCTCCCCCAGAGAAGCAGTGAAAGGAAATGAGTTACTTCTCTTTGACAGTGGACACAAAGGGATCACACCCTGCGGCAGGACACTAGGGAGGGAAGGAAGCTGCTAGACAGTGGGTCTGAGCTAGTCAGACTTGTGCAGGGGACCCAGCAAGGGCCCCAAGGTGGCCCTGGGATCTGCCACCTACACATGGCTGCTGGGGGGGGTGGTTATTAGTTTTTAACAATTGTGCTTTCAATTAAGGTGCTGTGACCCCAGGACTCTGGGAGGCTGAGGCAGGAGGATCACAAGTTGGAGTCCAACCTAAACAACAGAGGGATTTAGCAAGCCCGTCTCAGAAGGGCTGCAGATCTAGCTCAGTGTGAAGGCCTTGGGTTCAGTCTCTGGTACTCCCTAAACAAAGCGAAACAAAGCAGAATAAAATAGTAAAGGAGCTTAGAATTCAGTTCCTCAGTCCCCGACTAGGGTGGCCTTTGGAGCTTGCGTCAGGACTGGCTGTTTGGTGTTGGGTAAGTCATGGTCCCTGAGACTCACTTTGTCCCCTGTGACTCCTGCCTGACACCTCGGAGGGGTTCAGTGCTCTGGCCCAGGCAGCAGCAGTGGCCAATGGGGTGACTGGGCTGGTGGGCGTGGAGATCGGCACCACTGCGCTGCCACTGGGCACCCACCGGTGACCCTGGGCAAGGAAGGCAGTCACTGCTCTCCGGGCTCTGCCTGCTGGGTCCCCCGGGCCCCAGTGGGCACAGCCAGGAGAAGTGACAGGGGGGCGCCTGTGAATCTGAACCCAGGCCCGTGTCACTTGCTGCCAGTCATTGTGTGGGTTGGTGGCTTAGCGTTGGTCATTGGATGGTCCCCAGATGTCACATACAGCTCCAGAGGGTGTCACCCAGGCTCTTCCCGCCATCTGCCAGCGTTCTCCAGGAAAGGATCCTGCAGGGACCGGCCCGAAGCGTACTGGCTGTTGCAGTTTCCCAGCGAGCAGCCAGCGTGGCTTTCCGGGAGCTGTGATCAACCCCTGCTCTGGAGGTTTTTTTTTTAAAGGAACAAAAATAAGCTGCTTGTGTCCTTTGGGGCCTTCCCAGCTTTGCAGGTAAAATCCGCTGCTTTCTAAGCACAGCGCATCCCCTCCCGGTGGGGCTGAGCCTCCAGGGTTCTGGGGAGTTGCGCAACCCTGCGCCACCCCAGCCGCAGTGGCCCGTCATGCACCCTAAGCAAGCGCTCTGCCACTTTTCCCTGGGAGTGAATTTCTTTTGCTTACAGCCCAAAAGGCTTAGGAAATTCAGTGGCTTTCAGGGTTATGGTGAGTTGACTAGCCGGGGCGCTGGTAGCTGGCAGGAGGGCAGAAAGCAGTCCCTGAAGCGCTGGCCAGGGCACAGGAAGAAGAGGGCCTCAGGGGAGGCCTCTGCAGGAGCTCACCCTCCTGCCTGTCCTGGGGTCACCGTGGGCTGCCAAGATGGATGCCCACAGTTCAGCTCATTTGTACTTTTGGTGTGCCTGCCCCCCTGTGTTGAGAGGGAATTATCATTACGGACCAGATAATAATGTGAAGAGAGGGCCTATGATGGGGTTAGGGTTAGAACTCAACTTGATGGCACCCTGGGAAGAAGGTAAAGAAGCCAGGTGAGGTGGTACACGCTTGTGATCTTGGCACTCTGGGAGGCTGGGGCAGGAGGATTGCAGGTTCAAGCCCAGCCCCTGTAACTTGGTGACTTAGCAAGATTGTCTCAAAATAGAAAATAAAGCAGGGCTGGGGACGTGTGGCTGGTTGTTTCATCTGGGGACGAGTCATTAATGTCACATGGTCACATATTCAGACTATTTTATTTTTATATATTTAGTACAGGAACTACAGGGTCTTACTGCACAGCTTGAACTCGTAGTAATTCTCCCGTTTTCAGCCTCCTAAGTGCTGGCATTACAGGCGTGTGCATCCATGCCTGGACTCTGTCGCCAGCTCAGTACACCCCAGGTGCAGGGTGAGCCCGGCATGCGGAACCCAGGACTGAACCATGGTCCCTGAGTTTGCCAAAGCAGGCCACTGAACTATCTCGCTGGCCCACGGACTATTTTAATAGCCTGAAAAAAAGACTTTCCCCATTTACTTCCTGCTCAGGGGCTGGCTGCTTATTTTAACCAGTTAGTAATGGAAAGATCAGAACTACTAGGAGAGGTCATTCTTTTTTAAAAGTTAGGTTATTGCTAAGCACAATTTTAATTTTATGGTCTCTAACTACACATCCTAAGGAACTAAATGCTGCTAGTAAGAATCTTGCCTTTTTGAGGGAGGCAATCTTGAGCTCATTTAGTTCCCCAAGCCAGAACCTTAGAGTCCTGCCACTCTGGTGATAGGACTGATTAAATTTGTAGTAATATAGAGATGAGACTGAAGGCCAGTTGGTGTCCCTAGCCATGGTGAGATATGGACAGAGCCCAGGGAGGCTGTCTTCTGTTGCTTGGGAGTCCCGGAAGCTGGGGCTCAGGGTTGCAGATGGCGGCTCATCCCGTGGGTGCCTTGTTTTTTGCTTAATTGCTACGTGACACCAGTGGTTGCCTCCTCCCCTGCTTAAAGTATTATCAGCTAACATTTGTGAGAAGCTCAGTGTTTGGAATATGAAAAGAGATGGTTCTTTGTATTCTGTATCTATTAGACTAGTGATGTATATTCCTTAGTCATTTTTTTTAATGCTAGATAAAAAGAAGAGTCTTCTGAGGCTCTGGGCTCACTGAAAGAGAAATCTCAGTGAGTCCTCTGAAGCTAAATTCATCAGGTCGGGCCAGCGAGATGGTTCAGCGGTCTAAAGCGCCTGCTTAGGAAAGCTTAGGCAACCTCAGAGACCGCGATTCGATCCCCGGCACCATATGCTGCCCCAGTCCCACCCCCAGCGCAGGCTGAGCCAGCCATAAAAATAAATAAATAAATAAATAAATAAATAAATAAATAAATAAATTCATCGGGTCTTCTCATCATTTCTTTCAGACACATATCACACAACAAGTTTCCAAGAAGTGCCTCTCCTTACTGAGTTCTTTACATAGGCTTTGTATTTCAACTGCCTAAAACAGCCTGAGATAGAAGTAAAACTCTGAAAGAAAATAAGAGTATTTCAAGCTTAGATTCAGTGAAGGCAAAAAGTTGTAGAGAAGTACAAAAATAGATTATAAAAATCAGTCTTTGTTTCAATTTAGCCTATTTTCCAAATATTTCTTTTTATTTTATTTATTTATTTATTTACTTATTTATTTATTTAAACGTATTTTAGTTCAGGGTCTCACCACACAGATCGGACTCGTAGTGATCCTCCTATTTTCAGCCTCCCAAGCGCTGGGATTATAGGCATGTGCCACCATGTCCAGGCTCAGATGCCATCTCAGCACACACCGGGGGCCGGGCCAACATGGCATGCCAGGGATCGAACCCCAGTCCCTGAGTCTGCCTAAGCAGGTGCTTTAATCTGCTTAGTTATCTGGCTGGTCCTATTTTCCAAGTCTTTAAATAACCAAATGGGATGAGGGATTATAACTGATTGGACCGTGGTAGAATTGCTGGCCCACGACAAAATATGGTGATGATCTCGTTGTTCTCACTACAACTAACTGCTAAAAGGAAGATGGTGCCAGGTGGTGGCGCACACCTGTAATGCTAGCACTTGGGAGGCTGAGGCAGGAGGATCCTTGTGAGTTTGAGGCCAGCCTGGGCTACAGAGTGAATTCAAGGCCAATCTGAGCTGCATAGCGAGACCCTGTCTCAAAAAGACAAAACGAAACCAATTTTTTAAAAGAAAGATGGTTAATAGTAGATCCCTCTTTTTTTTTTTTTTTGGACTATTAGATTATTTTCCAGGAATACATAAGAATTTTTGGTAAATAACACTGTAAATATTATCTGTTTCTTTATTTGTCTATGCTCACTTCAATGCTATTAAATGGCCATAGGGAAATAATATTATTTATTTATGTGCATGTGCAGGATGCTAAAATAGCCTGAGAATATTCAGCACGCTTATTTGCTATCATCAAGATTGTATGCTTGCTTCTTTATGTAATAAAAGAGAATTCATGTTAAAAAAAAAAAAGGAAAAGAAACAAGGGCTGGGGATGTGTGTGGCTGTTAGCTTCTGGAAGTTACGGAATCCTCAGTACTGCAGCAGCAGCAGGAGGAGGAGGAAGAGGAGGAGGGGGAGGGGGGCAGGGAGGGGAGGAAGAAGGGGGAAGACAGGACACAGGGATGAGTGTATAAGGGACAGACAGAAGGCTCTGTGAGGACACGGCAAGAAGGTGGCTCTCTGTATTAATCTATTTGTTATGTATTTGGTACAAGTTCTCACTACACAGCTTGGACTCATAGTGATCTTCCTCCTGTTCTCAGCGTCCCCAGTGTGGGGATTACAGGCATGCACCACCACACCCGGTGGCTGGCTCAGCTCACCCAGGGGCCGGGCTGGCAGGGCATGTGGTGCTGGGAATCGAACCCCATCTCTGCACTTGCCTAAGCAGGCGCTTAGTCCCCGGAGCTATCTTGCCAGCAGTAGAAGGTGGCTCTCTATAGCAACACAAACTGCTGCTCCTGCTCTTGTTTCCTGAGGCTCCACATATGCTGTTGCATATGGGGACTGTCACGGAACTAATGACAATGGTAATGGTCATGGTGACAACAGAGCCGCCTCAGTGGTATTCTCAGCGCTAGGTCCTGTCCTTATAGCATGTTGACCTGCTCGTCTCGTTGGATGCTCACTGCGCTCTGGACCGGGCACTATTCTTTTCCCCATTTTATAGGTGAGGACCCTGAACCCCAGAGAAGTCGAGAGGCAGCCAGAGACTCACAGCCAGGAAGCGACTAAAATTCCAGTTCCAAAGCCCGTGCTGTCAACCATCCGTCACATGACGATCCGCGTGAGCCGAGACTCAGGCGAGGAGGTTGGAGCCGGGGCTTCAGAAACCCAGTGTAGATCGGGAGCTGGGCTTGGGTTAGAGCTCGGCCATTTGCGCTGCCATCTTTCCTCTGTAAAATGAGCTCAGACACCAGGGCCGAGCTCCAGGGGTGGGGTGGGAATGATGCTATCGCATGGTAACCGGCCTTGTCTTTCTCACCCCTGCACACCCCAAGCCTCCACAGCTCCCAGATGCTTGGCTGTCTGCATTGACTTCTTGGTGAACCAAGTCTTTCTGCTGAGGTCAGTGGTGATAGGACAGAAGCAGCCCTGACCTCCCGGGACTTGGGAGGGGGACAGTGACATGCAGATGTGTGTGTGTACATAAGCTAGTGGCGCGTGGTGGGTGCTGTGAAGCAAATAAAGGGTTTTTGTGGAACTGGAGGTGCAGTGAGCCTGTTTCAGGCCTGGAGGGTCGTCAAGGCCTCTCTGCGGAGGCAGCATTTTGTGCAGAGGCCTGGAGGAGGTGAGGAAGGTGGAGCGGGCAAGGGTGCTGTGAGCAGAGGCCGCAGGAGTGCAAAGGTCCCAAGCCAGCGTGAGCCTTAGGGTGCGGGAAGAGGCAAGGGGGAGATGGGGGGTAGTGGGTGGGGTGTCAGAGGGCCTCCTGGCCCCAGCCCTGGGAGAGGACTTTGTGAGAGAGATAGGGGCTGTGGGACCCCTGAGCCCCTGAGCAGAGACAGGAAGAGCGTAGAGAGGGCTTGCATGGAGCCTGCCCTTCCTGTGTGGGTGCAGGAATGGACATCTGAAGCCTGTCGGGGGGCCACCCCAGAAGTCCACGGTTCTCTTTCCATATGTTTTTCAGCTAAAATGTTTTGAGTCTCAGGGGTCCTTAGGGCCAGGCCTTGTGCTCAGAGAGGGGCACATTGGGGGTTTGACACTGGGTGACCCGACATGTAGTGTGGGTAGAAACCTCTGCCCAGGGCTGGTGCTCAATCTCAGAGCACTGGTACCAGTGTGGGAATTCACCAAGCGCTTCCTGACAGGGACAGTGCCAGAGCCCAGCTTCAAAAGAAAAGAACTGAGGTTAGGTGTAAAAACCAA
>PVKN010019154.1:0-16496 GCA_004027915.1 Capromys pilorides | reverse complement strand
CTTCAAGTGATTGTTTTACTGATGGTTGATCGTTAACAACTGTTAATACTGATTTCCAGCTTTAGAGAAAAACATAGTACAAGGCTTTTTGATTAACACTTGTTGAAAATTATACGTTTAATCCAAAAGTGAAAAAATTAGCAACTTTTTATTTACTTATTTACCTTTTTTTTTTTTTTTCCTGGCGACAGGGTCTCACTATGCAGTTGAGGCTGGCCTTGTGCTCACTTTTGTAGCCTCCAGGCTGGTCTCAAACTTGTGGAGATCCTCCTGGCTCAACCTCCCAATTTCTGCGATTACAGGCATGTGCCACCATTCCAGGTATCAGGGCCACATGGTGGGTACCTGCATCCAGGGCCAAGACAGCATGCCTGGGCATCTAGGGCCAAGACTGCATGACATGTGGGGCCAGGGATTGAACTAGGGTCCTTGTGCTTGACAGGTAGATGCTTATGCCTCTGAGCTATCTCTCCAGCCCCTACCTTTCTTTTAAAATGCCCTGAGCTGGACCCTTTCATTTCATCCATTCTGGCACTGAATGAACTTGTTGCCTGGTAGCATGAAACTTCACACATGTGTATTGTGGTATCTGAACAGAGCAAACAATGGCATAGTACCTTCTGTCTCTTTGCATCCCCATAATGCAGAACCACTTCCTAAAACTTTTTAATGTTCCCATGGGCCAGCCAGATAGCTCAGCATACTAAAGCACCTGCTTAGGCAGAATGCAGTGGTTAGGATTTGATCCCTGGCATGCTGTGCTGGCCCTGCCTGCAGGATGCACTGAGAAGGTGACTGAGACTGGGTATGGTGGTGCATACCCGTAATCCCAGTGCTTGGAAGGCTGAAAGCAGAATCACTACGAGTCTGATCTATGTAGTGAGACCCTATACTAAACACATAAAAGTAAATAAATAACGATTTTTAGTGGTCCCTCCAAATATAAAAGAATCTTGCACAAGCACAGAAGTGCATTGATGCATCACAGAGACAAGGGTAAAGTCACTGGAGCAAAAGAGACAGTGGTAGGAGGGGAGTATTAGTCAGCAGCAGGGCCAGCTGGTAGAAGGTCTAGTGGGCTGTGGGCTCTTAGTTAGTACAAAGGAATCCCCCCTGAGTTTTGAGTAATAGTGTAACATGTTCTGACTCAATTCAAATCCACGCTTTCTAAGCCAGTTTTGGTGGCACAAGTCAGTAATCTAAGCATTCAGGAGATTGAGGTAGGTAGAGTGCCTTGACTTTGAGGCCAGTTGAGGCACCACAGTGAATTCAAGGACAGCTTAAATAACACAGTAACATTCTGTCTAAACAACAACAACAACAAGGCAAGCTCTATGTGTGTTCCCCTCTGTGTTCTCCACCTTACTGAAAGATCCTTCCAACCTCTGGCCCTTGCAATTCCCATTCTCTTCATTAAGGTTCACGGACACTCAATGCAATACTCCAGTTTTTAGAGCACTGTTAATTGTAAGGGTTCTTGCTGTTATTAATTCACAATCTTTATATGATATTATAATCATGGATTTTGAATTAATTTTCCAAATCCAACAAATAATACAAATACTTCCAATTTATAATTTTTTAAAAAAGACATAGGAATTATTTCAGAATCGAAGTGACAAATGTTCCAAAGTTAAAGTGTTGACTTGTGTTTTGAAAGCACTTTTACCCCAAAGTCATGAATTTCCTGAGTATTCTATTAGAAATCTGAGGTGACTTTGATATGAAATACAACACAGGATAGGAAACTGAAGCTGGGAAAGTGAGTTAGTGACCTAACTCACTTCAGAGCTCTCAGCCCATTGGAACCTAAGCTGCATCCTGGCTCACAGTTTTTCCCAGTTCACACAGACCTGAAGAAAAGCCAAACAGCAACAGGTGTGCTTCTATTTCATGACAAACTTTATGGAAGCATTAAAATACAAATCATCATTCTGTTCTATTTTAGAGAGAATGGCTAGGCATTTTGATTGTGGGGTGAAGGTGAGGCACATTCAAAAGCCCTGGGAAGTGAGCTCAGACAAAGGCATAGCACTCAGCAAATGTCCTCGTGAGAGCTGTCACACCACAGAACTTGCCCCACCACATCAAGCCTCTTTACATCAGCTTCAAGCAGATTTAATCACAACTAATCCTTTAGCTCTTTCCTGGCAGAAGAACGTATTGTTTTTCTATTCAATATATATTTATTTTATAGCAATCCTGAAGAAAGTCAGTAGTAGTCTTTTACTGGGCCCCTTGCCAAAGCTATTTAAAGGTGTTCAGGATACTGTTTTAAATACAAATTACTCACATGGCAGGAGGGATAGGAGAGCAACACACAGGCTTAAGTGAGTACATATTCCAGGGAGACTGGTTTTTCCAGAAATTTTAAAAATATCCCAGTGCATGCAAGGAAATTGCATACCCAGGCATTATTTATCTGAAGAACTCTCCTTGTCCTAGGCCCAGAGCTGGCTTCATTAATGATGCCTAATGAGTGAACATGTCCTGTCCTGAAACCCTGACCTCTCCACACAGACTGCAATTATGAAGTTACTGATGAAAGCATGAGAATGCCAACACGAAGCTTTCAGTACACCAAACTCCAGTTCGATCTGGATGTGAGGAATAGCAAAGGACACTTGGTGTGGGATTTTGATTTCTTATCTCTTTTGTTATTTTCAAGAATCGTAAGATCTTGACTGTAAGAAACACAGATCTGGGAAAGAAGTGAATTCTATCTGGGGTACTTAACTGCCTATTTCCACTACATGGGAGAGGACAGATCCGGAACTCAGGACATAAGCCCAGGCTGCAGGCAGTTTGTAGCACGTTGCTCAATGTCTTATAAGTGAAGCTGTGAAGGCAGATGATGCCCCAGAAAAGCACACAAAGTAGGAAGAGGCTGGAAGGAAGGAAAATCTACTTGACTGATTTTCCCCAGCAGCAAGTAGCAGGTAGTGAAGGACAGAATGAACCAGCTGAGCGAAGGACACTGGGAGTGTAAGGCAGAAGTTAAAACAATTCAGCTTGGTGTCCAGGTTGAAGAGGAAAGAAAGCAATGCCATGAGGGAACTGAGAGACTTTCAGAAAAAGAAAAGGCAAGGAATGTGGTGCAACCAAAAACTTATCACTTAGCTCTGTCTAAAGTCACATAACACATGCACAGCTATGCCAGGGTTCCAGTCTCTGCTCTTTGACACGAGAAGGGAACTATCTGATAAACACGTTAAGAGGGCTCAAAATCCATTGTGCATTCAAACAAGGGACTCTCCAAAGGCAGAAACCAGGCAACTTGAAAAGAACGAAAAAAAAAGAGAAAAGGCAGAAGATGTCGCACAATGTAGATACCTTTCTGTCTTCCCTTTGACAAAATAAATCACGCACAATGAAGTCCACCTCAATGACTTCACTTTATGATCACTAATTACACGGCTCCATGTATAAAACAAGTCTTGTACAAAACATAGGAGTTGTGAGCTACACATTTCTAGAGCAGCAACAAGCAGAGAGGCCCCCTACTCCCATAAACTCCACATTCCTTTTCCAGCTGCATGCCAGACCAACAATAACCAAACTATACTACTCCCTCAGGACAAGCAGGAATGTGAAAACAGAACAGGACTGAAATCTATTAAGATTTGTATCCACAGAAGTTTTTATGGGGCTAACAAAGGACGTTAGGAAAACCAAGACCAACTGTATTATAACCTGTGGTCTTTGCATTGCTTAAAGGTTGAACCAGGTGCTGAAGTTAATTATAATTTCTTTTTGGGAGGAAGAGAACACAGTTCAGTAAAGCTATTAGTTATTTGGATACTGGAAGAAAAACTCAGTTGTATATTATGCTTTGGAAAAAAGTAATTAAACCCATTCATGATCTGAAGTTTGAAACCTCAAAGCCTCATTTTATTTAATCACGAGCTCTGTTCTTAAGATGTGAACACTGCAAACAGAAAATTAAAAGGTAAAAGCCATATTTCCTTCTCATAATTATGAAAACATCTATCCTCAACATGTTGTCTATGTGCTGCTTTGACTTTGCGTTAAGGCATCCAAAAGTGCAATGCAAAAATTTTTTAATTTTTAAAATGTTTTGAAAAGAATACCACTAAAGAATGTCACTGTATTGAAAAAAAAAAAAAAAAAGATGCATTCACTTCCAGTGCATTGAGAAGTATCGGGCTGATACTTTAGGTATCAGTGGCCAATTACTATGTAGTTAATAAGCAAAATATCCAAATATGAGTGATGCAGACTTTCTGGAGAAATCCCAGATCCAGTCCACCTCATGTTTTTGTTTTGATTTTGGTACTGGGAATTGAACTCAGGACCTCACACTGACTAGGCAGGTGCTGTGTTACTGAACTATATCCCTGGCCCTTACCTTGGTAGAAAAGAACCAGCTCTCTGGTTCGTGTCACTGGCTAGTGTTCGTGCTTGCCTTGGTGACGATGGAAATTTAAAAAAGCAACTATGTTGAAAGGCAAAAGCTTTAATTGAAAAGTAAAACAGAAAAAAGATCCCAGGTCAAGTGGCTGGAGGGGGTTCACCCTGATAGAAGGATCCTACCAGCCTGTTAGTGAGGCAAGGGAATGAGTTTTATAGGGCTCTTGCAGAAGGGTGGGGGCCAGCTAGCCAGTACCGGTTTCAAGGTCCAGAGGAAACCTCATGACTGAAGGTGCCATTTGGCTCCCTTGAGAATCCTCAAGACATGAGGCAGTCTGCCATCTGAGGCTCTGCTGGAGTCCAGAGTGAACCTAGCTTTAGGGCTACAGAGACTTCTGGGCATAGGTGTCCTTAGGGTTGCATGGTGATGAGGTCTAGGTTGTAAAAATTAGGGCTTGTAAATTCTGTGTTGTCAACTTCTAGACAAACACTCCTTAGACAACTAACATGTCTATAGAGAGAGCTGAAAAGAATTTTGCCAAGAATTTTACAAAATAAAAATCAAGATTTGATCTGCTTTTACCATGTTAGGAATACATAGGCCTAAGTGAAGAGTCAGGTAGGTTTTGCTGTTGCTGCAGTTGTTATTTTTAGCAAAGACTACTTTTAACTGCCCGTGTGCCTTAGGAGAAAACACAAATCATATTTTTAATGAGTAGCAGGACCCAGGAGCTCATCCTGTCCCTGTCGTGGTCTCTGTCTGTCACCAGAATACTGTTCACTGGTGGGAGAAGGAGATCTGTGGTCCCTCAGAGGCTTCTATTGAGGGACAGGAACTGCGAAATATCTCATGCTGAGCAGCCCAAAGGTAGGGCCATTCTGGACCACACAGTCGACCACGCTCACTTGGGGCAAGCAGAGTGGAAATTGAAGGTCCTTGGCAAGGAGGGCCTGGACTGTGCATGGTGCCAGCACAACAAAGTTGTGCGGGATGGATATATATTTAAATCTTCAGAATAGGTAGGTATATGTTCAGCAAATGTTTTCACAAACTAAACTAATCTTACTTTCCACTTTGCTGTTAAATTATTGTGTAGCTTCAGGCCAAAGATTTTGTTTGAGTGTTGGCTTTTCTAGCTGCAAAGTAGGTATGACCCCTAAGAGATTTATGAAAAAAATTATCAACACGAAGTGATGGACAGCTGGAGTTGTCTGTTTTGCTTAATACAGATAGGTATTATACCTTCAGTGTCAAATAGTTTCCTTTCCTGAATGGCTTTCACAAATCTTTCCTAGCTTGTATATTATTTATTTTTAATTTTATGTATTTGGTACAGGGTCTCCTTACGCAGCTTGAACTCCTAGTGATCCTCCTGTTTGCAGTCTCCTCAGAGCTGGGATTATAGGGTGTGCCACCACACCTAGTCTCATCCAGCTGAGTACACCAGGGTGGGACCGGTGTGGTATGTAGTTAAGAGGGGTTCAAATCCCAGTCTCTGGGCTTGCCAGGCAGGTGTTTAGACCATTGAGCTATCTCACTGGCCCTTCCTTAGCTTGTAAAAATAGTCTTCCCCATAAAGTACATGGAGAGTGGTAGGATTGGAGAGCAACTGCACATTCAGGGCTAGAGCAAGGCCCCAGAACACGAGGCACCAGAAGCGAGCCATGTGAATAAGCTGTTGGGACTAGAGCAAGGCCCGTCCAGCAGGTGTCAGCTTGGGTGTTCCTCCCTGTAACTGCAGCACAGAGAGCTCTGACGATGTCTCACTTTCAGTGTTCAAAGTAAAACACTGAGACCCTGTACTTCTGGCCCCACTGTGTGCTTCCCTGCCTTGTTACAGTATATAAGCAGAGGCAGACCACACTGGGCTGTGGCTGCCTCTCCATGTGATTCTAGCTCTCTCTTTAGTATGTGTTGTTGGTTTTTCCTTAATCTCTTATTCCCCACTCCCTGACCTACTCGGCTGCACAGTAGGTTGAGGCAAGCTAAAACTAACTTCATTATAAAAAAATTTTAAAAATGGACTTGGAAGTAAACATCATGAAGTTAGTGTTTATCTTCATTTTAAATAAGATCAGTTTTTTTGCTCTATAAAAACTTACTTTAATTCACAGTGTAGTAATCTATATTACCGGAGTTAATTTCAAGTTCTGATAACAACTATATCTACCACTATTCATCAGTCTATCAATGTAATACTGTGTCCCTAGTACTGTGCTTTGCATTTTATTTAGATCCTATTTAATCTTCATTATAATTATTTTATGATTTATTTTCTTTTTCTTCGTTTTTTTTTTTTGAGCCGCGGATTGAACTCAGGCCCTTGTACTTGCCAGGCAAGCGTTTATTCTACTGAGCTATCTCTCCAGCCCCTAATCTTCATTATTATTAAATGAAGAAAATATTATTCCTTTTTTACACATGTCTCTAAAATACGAAAGGACTGAACCTTCCCAAGAAATGATAGAACCTAGGTTTGACTAAGTATAGTTTTCTTATAAATTCTTGGTCTTTCTAGTGTGTCAACTCTCTCCAAAACAAACCTACAGGACTCAAAAAAAGAAAAGAAAATCAGTAAACTAGAGCCCTGTGCTCATAAATTTCAGAACTATTGCTTCATTTTTTGGAAGAACAAGAAAAGTACACTACAATATATATATTTTCCAAATATCTCTAATAAATATGCCTCATTACATCCAATGTTCTTCATTTTTTGGTACAAAGTGAGGTAAGTGAACAGTAGCCATACACTCTTGGGACAGTTCGAAATTCAAGTAATAGCCGTGATAATACTAAAATAAGCAAGAAGAGAGCTTCTTCAGAAGACAATGCTCTCTGTTGTAAGAATAATCCTTAAAAGACGTTAAAGACAACTCCCATGTCAGGCATACAAAAGGAGTCCCTGCATCTTTCATCTATTACTTATCTGCTTTGCACTGAGGCCACTGCAGCGGGAATAACTGGTTTGGTGGCTGGGGCTGGGTTTCTGCGGATGCTGCTACAGGTACTGTCTTGTTCTCGGGAAGGAATCATGTCTAATATTATCACATTGGCTGGAGGCAAAACTCTGAAAATGTAAGTGTAATTTGGCTTGAAGCTTTTCGAACACACAATTACTCTCCAGTGTTCCAACCCATACAGTAGCAGTTTACAGTAGCAACACCATTTCAGCATAGGGGTAGAAATGTTAAATTTAACTTGTTGGCAAAAATAGTCTATTGCCACTTAAAAGAATTATTCATGTTTTAAATAACTTTGAGATGTACTTCCTACATTTCTTCCTCTTCTTTGGAACAGGAACAACTCGACACTAACCCTACAATTAGAAAATATAGAGTGTGCAATCAGAAAACCTAAAAGAGCTTCCACGCAGGAATCAAAGCAATAGGCATGTTACAGTCAATTATTTGGGAGTTAATTAGCCAGAATCATCCAGTATTAGCTAGAACTATTCAGATTGACTTTGTTTCCGTCATTTTCAGTCACTGATCATCAAGCTGCGTATCCTTCAGGAGTACTTATAAAAATTAAACTGAGAAAAAAATAGAAACTCTTATGAGCTCATACTTAGGACTCTAAATCTTGCTCTGATAAAGAATGGTAACATAGGCTTTCAGCTGCCATGGCAAGGGGACACATCGCCTCATGATTATTCTAGGAACTGCCTTAGTCAATCTGTAGTTTGCTCGGTTTGTAAACTTCATGTATCCCATTTTTATCAGAGTTACATAATTGTTCTAACACTCTTATTAAGTCTTGCTTAAATTTAAATGCTCACTTTTGGAAATTCTAAATGGAGAAGTGGGAAAGAGGAGAAAATACATCTATTCCAAATGTGAACCTTTTACACTTCATTGAAAATTTCTCTTCAATATAAAATGACTCAACTCCACATGTTCATGGATTCAAATGATTCACAAACATGTATGCAGTAGCCAAATACGTTAGCATTACAATCCTCTTCAATAGCTGTTATGGTTTATATCTGGGTGGCCCCCTCCCCCACGGAGCTTCACGCAGCCAAGCACAGCTGGCTTTTCAGGGCTAGCTGAAACTAGAGTTTGTGATTAGTTCCTTTTCTGGTGCTGTGTTTGGCAGTGTGAGTGCTACATCTACCCAGGAGCTGGTCTGTTGCCTGCATATAATACAAGGGAAGCAGAGGCTCGTTCCTCCCTTTTGTCCCTTCTGTTCTTGTCTTTTGCTATCTTTCACTACTGTGAATTATTGCCCCTGTGCCATGCCACCCTGCCTTGGAGCCAGATGATTATGGACTGAAACCTCCACAAAAACTATGACCTAAATAAAACCTTTCCTTCCTTAATTTTGGGCATTGGGTATTTTTTCCCAGCAGCAAAAGAAAAGTAACTAAGACTGAGGTGGTCTCCCTCATAGGCTGCTCACAGATGGTGTGATTGGCAGGTTGACTGGGCCTAAAAGTAAAAGATTTAGTATATACAGGGAAGTAAAACATGAGACTGATTTTAAAATGAAAAGTATGGAAGTCAGTATCTTTACCTTAAAGATATTTAGTATGAATGACTCTAGACTATGATTTTCTATTATTTCACAAGATGGAATGACAGTTAAAATTTTAATCTTCTTAGTTATTTTATTGCCAACACTCCTTTTACAATGCCATGGTACATTTAATTGTGATAAGTTACAATAACCCATAAAAAGTAAAGTACCACAGTTGTAAGCTTAAAACCAAAATGTCACATTTTGGAAGCCAATCAGTGACTTAGTCCACCAGGCATTCCACACTCCTGGAGGGTCTGGTCATTTTTTGACTCAAACTTGAGGTTCTGCATTTGATCCCCAGCTGCAACAAAACACTTCTGGAAAACCAACTGTGTGCCAGAAATTGAGTTAGTTTTCTTGGGGAGAATCAAGAGAGAGTGAAGCTTATGTTGGCCTGCTGAGTTTTTGAACCACTGGTGTGGTATAACACATAGGCTACAATGTAAAAAGAGAGATAACAGAACACAGAAACCAACTCCAAGGGCACAGGGCTTTGTATTACATTAAGAGATTGAAATGAGTGGATGCTAGCACTGGAGATCCACTGCACCGAGTTACGTTCCCAGCCTTTTCATAATTTTTAAATTTTGCCTAGTGTGGTTGCACACACCAATAAACCTGTCATTTGAGAGGCTGAGGCAGGAGTATTTCTGTGAATTCAAGGCCAGCCTGGATCATATAGCTAGACTCTGTTTAAAAATAAGGGATCTTGCTAAATTCTCCTGGTAGGACTTACACTCCTGCCTTAGCCTCCCAGAGTGCCGGAATCACAAGTTTATAGGTGTGTGCCACCATGCCCAGCTAAGATAGAAATACTTTAAATAAAGAATCAATATGATGGACTTGATCAGTTTTCATGTTACAAGGCAGCATCATCAATAGAAACAGAAGTGATGGGAAAGGGTATGCCTTGAAATTTAGGGGTTAGATTTTGGGCTGGTATAATATAAATTCAATTTAAGAAGATGATGCTGTCTTGGGGCCAGGGAGATAGCTCAACAGAACAAGTGCTTGCCTGACAAGTGCAAGGTCCTGAGTTCAATCCTCAGTACTGCATCTAAATGGCTGTTGCATCTAATTAACTTTAAGAACCCAGGCCTGTGTAATTTCTTCCCAATGGTTCCTCTTTAAATATTATTAAAATGACAGTGAATTTAGAAAGAGGCAATCTCACAATTATATTTCTACACATTCACCTTGTTAATCAATACTACTGTACAGTGGATGCTGTTCACATTTTATAAGATACAGTTGAGAAATTCAAGCTTTTCTCACAATGGCAACTTGTCAGAGAATGGACTCCCCCACCCCACCCCGTGCGCGTGCACACACACACACACACACACACACACACACACACACACACACAATGCTGCTCATCACAGCCTACCATACTCTTTCCAACAGCACACAAAGGCCCATTCCAGAACCTGCAGTCTCTACAGCTATGCCTTCACATAAGCAGGCTGCAGCTTCAGGGCCACCAGGCCTGCACTTAGCCATTCTGCTCCATTTTAATTTGACTTCCCTTTCAAATTACCGTTATCCTGTAATGACAAACATATCTGCCACAGATTTTGAAAGTCTTTTCATATTTTATATATGTTAGAATAAGCAATAGATAGCTAAAAAAAAAGGGAAAAGAACTCCCCAAACAGCATGTTTTATTTTTCTACACGCTTAGCCTAGTTAATAATGAGGCTTGTATATAAAGAACATATTTATACTAAATATATATGTGCCAAAAATCCAGCTGAATTCATTTATATTAAAGAAAAACAAAAGTCTTTATTTCTTACCCTAAGAGTACCAGACCTAGACAGAGAACTAGCACAGCACCTTGGAAGCTGGAGTTGTATCCTGATTTTATACCTGGCACACAGGAAATATCCAAGTAATGACAGGAGGACAGGAGGAATAAAGTGCCTTGGTGACAGTTCATGGCAAGTTGGTGACATCGAGACATTACTGAAGTACAAACACTGGAGTAGAGCTATGTAATCTTGAACATTTTCTAAATATTCTGATTCTATTTTTTGAAATAGTTGCTTTTCTCATCATTTACATCTTCCTATTAAAAACCTTGGCATAAACAAAACAAATCAAACACTAAAAACGAATCAAACTAATCAAAACACTAAAAACCCAGTAGGAGATTGATCTGCTTCAAATTATAATGTACACATGGTTTATTTCTATGCAATCATAAAAATTAATGAACAATTCATAATAATTCCCACATACATTTACCAAACATTATGCATGGTGAAATTCTATTTTTTATAAAAAAAAATAGGTAAACTTAACACATGTGCTGGACATGGTGGTACATGCCTATAATCCTAGCACTTGGGAGACTGAAGTAGGGTTGTGAGTTACAGGCCAGCCTGGCCAACCTGAGTTACATACTGACACCTTGTCTCAAAATAAAAATAAGGACAAAAGCAAAGACAAAAACACACCAAAAATGTAAAAACAAACAAAACCCCCATGTATTTATATTTTAAATATATGTTTAGGAAAAAGACACAAACCAATGCTATCTCTGAGCAACAGGATTAGAGGTGATATTAAATGATATTAAATTCTGGCTTACCAGTATTGTAACTTTTTTTTTTGTGGCTGGCTCAGCCCACCCTGGGGGTGAGGCTGGCCCAGGATATGGTGCCAGGGATCAAACTGTGGTCCCTGCACACTTGCCTAAGCAGGCACTTTAGACCACTGAGCTATCTCTGGCCCTATTTTAACCTTTTTTTTTTTTTTAATTCTAGCAAATGTATATCGTAATAAGGCAAAGTTTAATAAAAAAATCTTTAGTTGCTTTCAAGTTAATCTATTTTCTTGCTAAATTTTTGAAAATAACTGTAAATTTATAGAGATGTTGAAGTGGAAGCAATTATAAAAGAGAAAGACTTCTACACACGTGTTTTGATTAGCCAAGGGTAAAATTCTGGAAGAAGCTGCCTTTAGATTAGGTCATGCCCTCTAGAGCGAGGGAAGACCAAGCACAATGACCACTACCACTTACAGAATCCTACTGTATCCAACGTAATCCTAATGCTTTATATAAAATATCTGTAATCCTCATTACACTCTTAGAAATTTGGAATTATTATCCCCATGTATCATACAATGAGAGACTTGGGAAAATAAATTACTTAAAGGTATTCAACTATTAAGCAGAGCAGTTACACTAGACTGACAGTATTTCAGTGAGACCAGGGTCCAGGCAGAGATGAGACTGCTAAGCTCCAAGTTTCTCAATGTACCTCCAAATCAGTATTTGTTCCCACACCATCAGGCCACTGATTGGCCCTTTAGTAACAAGTGAGATCAAGGTTAATGTTATTAACACATCAAGTGGGAGAGGGAATTATGTCACATGGAGAAAACATGGAGGTTTATCCTGATGGTACAGTGATGTGTGGTACTTTGTGTGGGAGAAAGGGGGAGAGTGGCACCAAGATCAAGAAATACTATGAAGTCCACAACCTAAGTTACTCCATGCTTACAGTGAGAGGGTACTGAATACAAGTGCAATTTCTTTGTAACCAGTAAAGGTGAGTGTAGATTAAAAAAAAAAAAACACACCAAATTGTATGCACTCTGCAGAAAGGCTGACAGTCAGCTTGAGCTTGGTTCATTAGAGAAGTGAATAGCTGCTAGTTTATGAGCTGTATTTTTGTGTCTTGGAAAAATAACGTATTTTTCCTCCTGAAATTTATCACTATCTAAAGCATCTACTTATCACTGTGCAAATGTATATCCCTCTATCTCTCTGCACCATGAGTTTCATGAGGACTGGGAGTTGTGTCTGTTTTATTCACTGAGGCATTCCGTCACAGTTCCTAAGGAAGTTCCTGACACAGATTAGGCTGTCAATAATGTTTGTGAAATGTCTGGATCAACTGCCTTATGAACATCAGGATGACTCATGCACAGTTGTTAACCTGCAGGCTGCCACAGTGAAGACCAGAATGAGAATGAGGTATCTGTATGGAGCTGGACCTCAGGGCCTGGAGACTTGGAACTCAGCCATCACTGGGACATCAGTTTGTCATTTAACTGTGGGAATCACTGATGTGTAGGGTGATCGATGAAAGTTCTAAGATATGTCCAGTTCTATAAGTGAAGACAGGAAATTAGAAAGAAGATTCACAACTGAGCTATTAAAGAGCCTCAAAAAGGAAGCAACTGACCATTTGTATTACGGTATGTTGCTTTGTTTCTGTTTTTGTGCTTGCTTTCCTCTTTAAAATAAAAGAATCAAAAGGTGATCATGACAAGAGGTTTTAAGAAAGATGTGACAGGTGCCACCAGCTGTCAAACTACCAGTGATGATTTTAACTATAAATTTTTAATTTAAATAATATTAATAGGAATTTCAATATCAGACAAACATTAAGCTAAATAGAATGATTGCTTGAAATTATGATAGATTTTATCATAAAAGAAGCCTGAATACAAACTGAGATATTGAGTTCCACTGGACAATGAAAGATTACTACTACCCAGTGACTCAAAAGAAGCAAGGCCCGGAGCAGATCAATGCTGTCTCACGAGTTTATGTAGGAATCTGGAGCACAGTAGGTGTAGTATTTTTAAATCTATCGTGGAGCAAAATTGTTAGATGTATAAGGCCTAGCAGCTCCCTGGAGAGCCAGGGAATCCACTTTGCATTCATTCCATTCTTTAGTTTATATTCTGGTTGGCTCTTACTATGTCAGTCTTGGGTGCTATGCTAAGAATAGGAAGAGAAACAAAATAAAATAAGACACAATTATTGGAACAAATCTTGTGCTTCAGCAGAGTCCATGGGTAAAACACAAACAGTGGGGAGTTCAAAATTAAAAAAAAAAAAGGATGCAAAGAAATGGGAATAGTTCATTTAGAAAATTGTTCCTCCCTCCCTTTCCTCTTCTCCCTTGGGTAACTTTGATTTATTTAAAAGAGAAAATCAGCAAAACCTGAAGATACTGTTTCATTATATTGAAAAAGGCAATCAGCACCATAATGACACAAGGAGAATTACAACAACAAAGCACACTGGTAAAATATTGGTAAAACTAAGAATGAATTCAGGTATGGTGGTGCACGCTTGTTATCCCAACAATCTGGGGAACTGAGGGAGGAGGTTCTGAAGCTTGAGCCTAGTTTCGATAATTTCGTTACTTAGGCAGACTCTGTCTCAGGAAAAAATAAAAAGCAAAAACAAAATATGGGGGTATAGCTCACTGAAGATCCTATGTTCAGCCCCCTGCCACACACGAGAATGAGGTTAGCAATTGTAGTCTTCTAAATACAAAGGTCAGGGCCGGTGAGATAGCTCAGTGGTCTAAAGCATCTGCTTAGGCAAGCTTACGCAACTACAGGGACAGCAGTTCCATCCCTGGCACCACATGCTGCATCGGCCTACCCTCATGGCAGGCTGAGCTAGCCATACATAAATAAATAAAGTTTAAAAAAAAATAAATACAAAGCCCAGTAATTGATAACTTTTTGTAGGACCTTGGCCAATGTCTTAACATCTTTGACCTCTGGTTTCATCATAAAAATGGCAACACTGGGTTCGAACAGGAGTTTTCAATTGAATTAGGGACTTATTAACAAGCCAAATTTCCTAACCTCAGAGCAAAGATTCTGACTAAATTTCCTGTTGAAAGCCTTAAGGTCTGCACTTGAATCCTTCATATGATATGATGCTGTCCTTGCACTGCAGGACAGCCTGAAGATCCCATACTCCATGCAAGCTTCCCTAACAATAGGAAAATAACAAGAAATATTAAATGCATACCCTATAATTTTCTTCCTGATTCTCTTTATGTATTTCCACTGTAAAAGTCACAGATTTACAGATTTCATAAAGAGAAGTATAATTTAATCTGCATGGCATTTCTTCTGCAGTCAGTGAAATCAAAACTATATTTTTATCAGAAAATGAGGCTTAAACAGACTGCATTCAAACTGAAAAAGATACTACTTGCTCCTCCCACAAAGCAAAGTAAAAAATTTCCCAAAACTATCATGATCTATGACGTGCAAATTGAGTTTGAGAAATAAAATATAAAATGTTTCTATTCTCCAGTAAATATATTTTAGGTGTCATGATGATTTAATAGGAACACCAGTAATTTGGTCAGCTCCTGTGCGCACTCAGGGACTGCCATGGATGTATTCTACTAAGAAATGGCTGCAGAGCAGGCAGCGAAGCACCCATGGCCTCAGCAAGGGTCTCAGGCACCATGGGAATCTGTGACGCCTTCAGTATAGGCACCCGCACCCTTACATCTTGATGTGAAGAAAATGGTCCTTAGGTTTGCACTGTACCTTTTGAGCAGCTCCTTTGCCACCTGGTACTTTCAGAAAATGGTCTTTTATTTTAAAAATACTGTATATTCCCTCAGTGGCAAAGAGGCACGTCTTGATTGCATGACCGTTCAGTGCTAGTGCTCCCCCTCCCATGAGATGATTTCAATCCAAGTAAAATTATAGTCCTCATTTCCTCAACCATGAATTTTTTGAAATTCAACTACTTCACAATTCATTTTACAAAGCTCTTCTGCCATCACCCCCCCTTAAGCATTTAATCTGTTTCAAATTTAAGTTTACGAGAAGTATAAGAGCTTTGATGGTTGCACATTTATTAAGCGAAGATCAAAGACCCTCTTTGACTTTTTAAGTCTTTTACATTTGCAAGGGATGACATAACATTTCAGATGACAGTCTCTTTCCAGCTAGCGATTCAGCATGAGAAAAAATGTCTTTGTTTTCAAACATTTACTTTTCTCTAAGCCTAAATATTTTCCAAATTATAAACATGCTACCACCACACATGGAATTTACTTCAGTATCATATTTTAAGGGCCTCAGGAATTTAACATACTTTTTTAATGCCACAAACACCACTTTTTCTTCTTTTGAATCTTTTTTCCCTACTAAATCTGGCTTCAGTGCTTTTGAAAGAAAAGTTTTCTTTCTAAACAAATGTTGCAGAGAAAATGGCTTCTGTTTGTTTTTGTCTCTGAGAATTACCTCATACATCTCCATCTGTTCTGTAGTCATCCCTCCTGACCGAGAGGGCCTGATAATCTGTATGCTGAGTGGGAAAATCCAGCCAGGTACTAACTCTTAGTTTGGTCTTTAACTATAGAGTGAGACAGATATTTTTAGAAAATTACTGAAATGAAAGAGAACCAAGATGAATGTAAGACAGTACAGGAGGAAATGGATAATTCTATAATGAGATGAAACCTCCATAAAAGTTATAATTACTAACCCCAGAAAGAATTATAATGATCAAACAAAGATAGACTGATAAAGGGCTGGAGAGAGAGCTCAGTAGAATAAGTGCTTGTCTGGCAAGTACAAGGTCCTGAGTTCAATCCCCAGTACCGGAAAAAAAAAAAAAAAATAGACCGATAGGAAAAAAAGGAACAAGACTTGGATATTATACAATAATCAAAAGGATCTCAAGAGATTAGGCAAAGGTATATGTAGAGCATTTAAAATGTAAGATATATTAATGTACTTCATTATATAATTTATTCACACAAAAAATCACTAATGAAAAATTACGTACATCAAACATTCAAAAGCAAAAGAT
>PVKN010019153.1:0-16475 GCA_004027915.1 Capromys pilorides | reverse complement strand
AAAGTCTTTAAGGAAAAAAGAACCTTTACCAAGTAACAAACTGTGCTGCAGCAAAGGAAGCAAAATATGAGCCATCTTTTCACCGAAACCCAGAAGCATGTGCAGCATGACCAGTTAGCATTTTATTTTGAATGGATTTTATAGTTTTGTACAACTGATAAAATGATACCATGAACATGCTGTGTCGTGTCAATGCCTGGAGAGCAGATTGCGCAAAACATCTGTACAGTAGGCATCAGCGAGCTACTTAGAAATGTGGTGATTTTACTAAGAAAACAGTCAATGCTTCGAAGTATATCTTAGTTTTCTTACCAAAAAAACCACTAGATTAGATGGGGGACAGTGTGCCCTTGTGATATTTCCTTTGCCCCCAGAGGCCTGGCCCTAGCTACGAGTTCGACATGTTTGTCAATTAATTAGGTATAGTTATGTGATAAGCACACAGCCAATCAAGGATGTCTGCTGCTTCTGTAGGATACAGTATTTTTTTCTAAATAAAAGACTAAACAAGGGAGCTAGATGAAATGGTTTTGTGGGGCTGTTAAGTATCTGTATTTAACAGTCTGTGTGACACATGAAAATAGAATGGTACTCGATGAAACACATCTCTCTGGGGGCTGAAATCTACAATCTGCACAGAGGGGATTCCCTGTAAATTCTCACTTGCCTGGAATGGGTGATGAGGCTTAGAAGGAGGTGGTACGCAGGGCGATTTTTGGTGCCTTACTTTATCTTAATTTTTGCCAATGTGAAAATTAAGGATAAATCAGAGTTACAGCAGGGATTTAACAAACAGGAAAAAAAAAACACAGGGTGGATCCATATGGTTTGGAAACTTAACTTGAACTGTTGTGTTCAACTTTTGATTCAACATCTCTATTCTTCCTTTATTTTTGAGCCCAGTTGCTTTGGGTTTGGCATTTTTGGATGGGCATGGAGGAGGCGACAGAGAGACCTGATAGGAACCAGCACCAGCTACTTGAGCTTTTCTGTGACAGCGGTCTGTTGCTGGGATCTGGGGTTTTGGGTTGTTTTGTTTTCTTGTCCAATGAAGTTCATGAACCTGGTGGCATGCATTATACTTTAATCTGTTTTGCATCATTTCAATCATTTAGATTATAAAAGCATGTGGTTTTTTATATATGACTTTTGCTGTTGATTAAGAAGCACAATGTTAATAAATGATGTAGTGATCAATAAGGTTTATCTTAAAGAATGTAAAGATTTTAGTTTTTAGAATGTTATTTTGGAGAAATGGGACTTGTCTGCAATTGCTAACTCTGTATTTGGCCAGCATTCTTTCCAGTAATGAACTTGGGCATTTGTAAGGGTGTCCAGGGTGGTCCTCTCACCAGCCTTCATGCCAGCCAGCTCCTCCCGCTGAACTCTTCCCATTGCCAAGGTTACCATGGGTCTCTTTACACGTTATTTCACAGTAACTGAATGCCAAATTGAGGAAATAAGTCCTCCCAGTTTCTCCAAGATAAAGCTTTTTTTTATTATTGCTATTAATATTAAATATAGGTCTCATTCATACAGTGTATGAGTAGGATCATTTGGACAGTTGTCCACAAGGACCAATTTTTAAAACATGTTATTGTGTTCTAGCTCAATAGCCTAGTAATGTTTTGTTCTTTATTTTCAATATTCGATGAATATTTGATGTTGAAAATTTAGATGATAGATGCTTGTATATTAATGTGTTGTAATAAAGTGAGGTTTTCTTGATATATATTTATTAAAATGATAAAAATTCATTAAGCTTTTTATTTTAATGGTTATTGGTTGTTTCTCTTTTCCATGATTGTTTATTTTGGTTTTAAAAAAAGACTCAAAACATATTGAGACTGCCTTGGACAGTGGTCACACAGTTTTCAAAATAAAGAGTATTTTAAAAGGCTGGTAATTTAGAATGGCTCTAGTTTGTAGATTTTGATTTCTATCTATTAAGAAACACAAGGTTAATGTGACATGATTATAAGGTTATATCTTAATGTAAAGATTTTTGGTTGGGGAAAGTTTCTGACCAAAATCGTGTAGCATGAAGCTGTAAACACCAAGCTCTTGGTGGTTCCTTTATGATATATCAAATCGTTAAGCTGCTGACTCATATGATTCTATCAGCCACAGATTACTGCTAGTAGTATTCCACGTAATTCTGTATTAATGTTAGTCTTAAAAGCTAATATTATTATTCGATAAGGGAAGAAAGCTAGTTGAAAGCTCACTAATTTGTCAAATGTAACATTCTTATTATGAGCATGGAGATTTAAATGTGAAAGAAAGGGCTTGCCCTTTTGCTTTTTTTTTTTAAGTAAAGTTGACTTTAATGAGGCTGTCTTCTGGGTAGTGCTTTTAAAAGAACTGAAGCTTAATCCAGCCATCTATCCACAATTCTTCGATCTTCACTTGAATTATGGACAATGACAACTGTCATATCCAACTTCATCCAGTAATACCTTTTTGGAGCCTGGCATTTATGGTAGATGGATCTGCCTTGCTGACACCTTCTCTGATCATGCATCAAGTTTTATTCATTTCCTAATATATTCATAGTACAAGCCTCTAGGATTTGCAATTATCTAAAGTTAAAAGAAAAATTATTAGGTCTTCCATAGTTTTTGCTGTCTTGTAGTGCCTTATTAACAGGCCTAAGAAACAGACCTGTTAGCAAAGCAAAACCAGTGTTACTCTATGAGGCGTTTCCAACGATGAGCAGCCACGGGAGAGGCCTCATCGGGATAGACCTCAACCTTTTGCTTTTTTAAAAGCCCCCAGTGTGACAGATAAGGTATTCTTAATGGCCAAAGCCATAAAACAATGGAGTTGGTGAGGTTCAACGGCACTCCCAGGAGCGTGGGCTCCTACCTCTGTTCCTAGAGCCCCTAACAACGATTTCTTTGCAGGGTGAGAGGTGCCTTTGGATCAGCAGCATGGAAGTCTGTAATCCTCAGTCATCAGCCTTTTGTTTCAGGCATACTAAGAGAAAATCTTTTTCTTCACCAAAATAATAATAATCCCTAAAAATCCATCTAAATTACAGAAACTCTCCTGAGAAAGTATCCTCTGTGCTCCTGTGTGCCCAGCATTGGCACTTGGTTTCCTTTCAGGTACTAGCAGCATACCCCAGAGCTCATGCTAGATAAATGTTCTGCCACTGAGCTACATCCTGCCAGGGATATCATTCCTGCTTATCAGATACTGAGATCTTCCCAGAGTGGCCATGCTCCCCCTCATAGTAAACTAAACCCTTAGCATTCTGTGTGAGAGACTTGGTAGGGCTGAGACACTCCACCCACACTGCTGTCTACCTACTTGGAAGAAAAACCTCTGCTTCCTGTTCTCTGCCTCAAGAGAAACCCACTATGGCAGAAAGCAGACTTTTGAAGGAAGTAGCCTTGCTCCCCAAGACCTCCTCTCTTGCCTCACCCCCTGGCTTCTTAACTAAGGCATTAACCTTTGTCCCTGATCCTTTCCAAAAGTGAGTGATTATGGGCTGGTAAAGGCCCTTCACAAGGACAAAGATACTATTATATATGTCCCCTTTAAAAATTCTTTTATGCTATATGGATTGCAGGGACAGGGTGAGGGAAGGAAGGCAGAAGTCACTCTTTGACAATCATTACTTAGATAAAAGCATCTTTGGCCTAATCTTTTAAGCAACAGAAAGTTAGAACATTTTACATGCTATTTTATTAAACATAATAAAGCAAATAAATGAAAGTATTTGTTTTTCAACCTCATCATTAGCTCTGGCTATGATCCTTCTAATATTGAACTTGCATTGTAACTGTTTGATTACTTCCTTTCTGTGTATGAGGAGAGCAGAGACAATGACATGGGCCTTAGGAGACGTTACCTTCCCAGTAAACATCAGACAGCTATAAGGATTCCTATGTGACGCTAACAGACTTTTATTTCCCTCAAACACATTGAAAACAGGAAGCATTTCTAGAAATAATTAGTTGTTCGAATCCATGTTTATGACAGACCCCTTAAAATTCGAAGTCGTTTCATTTGTAGTTAAGGTTATCACATCCCTGTGGATTGTGCTAGCCTTTTCAAATGATTCACCATGCCATTACCAACAATGGCTTAAATCAGACACAGAAGTACATGAAGAGAAAACTGGAAGAAGAGAAAAATATGATTTGTACTAATTCATTTTAAGATTGCCATGTTTTGATTCCATGGTTCAAAATAAACACACAAAGGATCTTTTACGGTGCATAATCAAAGCCTATTCTGTTCATATAGTTAAAACCTCTCTGTTTTATGTGATACAGCTATGTGGCCTGGGGTGAAACAGTTTAGAGATTGTTCCTGGCCTGGATACACAGCATATTTTAGCTGGGAGAACTCACTTAGGGAAACCTCTGGTAAAGATGTAAGTTATGAACACTTGAATCTTGCATCCTACCACCAAGTAGCTCAGCAAATGAGTTTAATAAAACATACTGTTTAAAATAGTTTGTAGTTTCCTGTTTCTCTTTAGTATCTGTGACAGGCTAAAGAACGATGACTAAAGGAAGAGAATTTACACCAGCTAGTCTGGTGGTGATAGCAAACCTTTGTCTCAAGTTGCTGCTTTTTTGGCAAACAGTGCTCTGGTTCACTGCCCAGGGCTGTATTTTCTTTTCCATAATGTTGATCCTATTTGTTAATTTTGAATATGCAAGCTGCTTTTCCACAGCCTGAAAACAACTTTTGACCACAGTGAAACTGACAGAAAGTGTGGAGTTGTATTCATCATTTTGCATGAAATTTCCCATGTTTCTCAACTCCATTTTGTAACTATTTCCTTAATTTAAATTGATACGGTTTTATGAAATGCTTTATTGGGGGGCAGGACACATAAAAAAAGAACATGCAGAGACAGAAGCTGTGATGCTGCTTCCCATGAAGATCCCTAAGAAGATGGGCAAACAGAATTTCTGGGGGCCAGGGCCTGTGCACCCATTGGCCTGTGCTGAGTAGCCACGCTTTAGGCAACAGTGCCTCCATCCTGGTCCTCCTGCAGGAGCAGCAGAGTCCTGGCCTGTGGGTCCCCAGGATCAGCTCTCACAGAAAACCAGATGTTTCTAGCGCTGTCTGCAGAAGCCCTAAAGGTGCGTGTGCGGCCAAGCCACGCATCCTCACAGTACGAGAGAGAGAGATGAGCAGGTTGCTCGGCTGCAGGCCTGGTGCAGGTCCCAAACACGCGCCACCACAAACTCACGGTGTCCCCATGTGCTGATGACAGAGAATGAGCTGACGACGGCATACACAGGAGCTGTGCTCTCTGAGTGAAGTCGAAGAGGTCTGAGAAATATGGTGCTTCACACGCACGGCCCACTGAATGCGGTTCCTTCAAGGAGAAGTCTAGAGACTGACACGGTACAAATAGAGGTTTTTTCTTTTATCAAATCTCTTAATGAAGCCAGAAAAACAACTTCAGGAACTAAAGTGTTTTCTTGACATTTTTGTAGGAAGAGATAACTTCTGGAGCTGGCAGAACTTCTCATTGTTTTCCAAGTGCATGGATGGCACCAAACCACTTTTGTGATCAGGTACAGGAACTGGCTCAAGACACCTGCCTGCTGTTTCAGTTGAGACATAGAAGGATTGGTGATGAAATTGGAATATAGCAGAGGGTTATAAGTGTGGGGTTTGGAGTCAAGATTGCCAAGCTGTGGCTGTTCAACCTTGGCCTTGCCCAATAGCCATGGTACTTCTTAGTGCCTTGGTTTTGCTGACTGTACAACGGGGTGATATGTGGTATCTACCTTATAAGGCCATCAGGATGAAAGGCTTTAATATCAGAGAAGTGAACCATGTTTGGGTAGATAAGAACTCTGGGTGTGCAAGAAGGGTAAGCCTCAGTGACTTCTCCACTGCAGCCCCCAAAGGACCTGCAGACTGGTCCTGACAGTAAAAGGTCCTCTCTTGGATGGAGAAGGTTCTTGGGTTCTATACAGTGAGCTTGAAATTTACTAGGTGGTAGCATTGAATCTGGGGTCCCAGAGCTTTCACACAGCTGCATTCGTTGGTGTCTGTAGGATACGTTTTAATGTTTCGAAAAGCTTATTGAACAGAGTAAAATCTCCTGAAAGTGATTATATAGGTAAGCTATATCAAATTCTTTACCTTTGTTTGGAATTAAATCAACTCTGGGTTAATACACATATTATAAACTGAGAAGAAACTCCAGGAAAATGATGGCCTTATCCTTAATAAATGTAATTTGTTATAAAAATAGAATCTTCTAGAACAGTGGCTATGTGAAAGAATAGGAAGTGTCCCTTATAAGAAAAAAGCTAAAATTCTTGAACCTTTCTGACATATCTCTTCATCTTGTCAAAGTTCAAGTTGATCCAGTGATTCTAGTGATCTGTTCTGTTAGACCTCATTTATACTCAAGAAAATATACCACTGAGTTAAAAATTCAGGATAATTTAAACAACGCTGTTCTTGTGTTTCCATACTTGACAATAGAAGCCAAAGCAAAACTTTCTAGATAATCATGACTTGAAGGACTTGGCCTATTGTAAAGAATCTAGTTTCTACTTATAACATCTCAGCTTGAAAAGCATATCAACAACTTTAAATTCTCATTTCTCTTTAAGTCATCTTTAAACCCAGATTAACTAATGGTTTCAAACTAGAATTCTATTCCATTTCCATCTTTCTTGGTTTTTTAAAAACCTACCACATTTTCCACACAGTGAGGTAGTGATAGCAGCTGATTGGTAGCCCTCAAAATGACCAGATTGGAGAATCAGAGATGGGTACCCGAGCGTAATGAAGCAAATGCTGTATTGTGCCATGGTGGCCTCAGGACTTCTTGGTGCCAGGCTTTCCTACTACCCTACCAGGCTCTGGTATGGCATAATGGGTATCAATAGTTGGCACTGAGAAGTATCCAGGCTGGCATCTTCAAACACTATCATCTCACTATTTGGACACTCAGCAGCTGCATGAAATCTTTATTTTCTAGTGAGTGGGATTCCAACTAGTAAGCAGATTAATGAGGATTCTCAACCAGTCCCACTTTGGGCCTTGACCTAGCTGGTTTTAGCCAACTTGACAGCACTGGAACTAGTCTATCTGGGAACAGTACTAGTTCCTGAACAGAAAAAAGAACCTAGGGGGCCAGCGAGATGGTTCAGTGGTCTAAAGCGCCTGCTTGGGAGGGCTCAGGCAACTGCGGGGACTGCGGTTCGATCCCCGGCACCACATGCTGCGCCAGCGCCACCACCAGGGCAGGCTGAGCCAGCCACAAAATGAATAAATAAAAAAAGAAACAAACAAACACAACAAGCAAACAAATAAATAAATAAAATTAAAAAAAAAAAAAAAAAAGAACCTAGTAAATCTTGGGACCACCTGTCTACCCAGATATCATAGTGGCTGAATAAATAGACACATACTGATAGGTTATGGCTCCAGTACAAACTGCTAAATTATCATGGCCCTGAGTCAACATGGCTGAATCCCCAAAATAATAGCTTATCTTCCCAGTGACCACTTCCTCCTTTTTCCCACTCCAGCCCTGGATACAGCTTCCTTTTACCTGTCCTGTGCACATTCCTTGTGTGTCGCTGAACCTGCCCCTCAAGCTCTCCCCTAGCAAGTCCATAAGGTCTCAGCCTTCCTGTCTCAGGTCAGAGGATCTGCTCATCTCCCTGCCCTGATCCTCTTCTGGTCTTCAGAGTTAACACTGCCATCACTGCCAGTAAAACCTGAAATACTAGGAAGAACTCTGGGATGGAATTTGTAAGACTTAGTTCATTTTCACCTGACTATGGTGATGTATTGTAATTTCAACACTCTGCAGGCGGAGGCAGGAAGAACACAGGTTAGAGCCCAGTCTGGGCAATTTAGCAACTTTTAGTGAGCTCCTGCCTCAGAATTTTAAAAGCGTTAACTCAGTGTGAAGGTCCTTGGTTCAATCCCCAGTACAGGGGGAAAATTTTCTTTTCTATGTCTTTTATTTTTGTTATACAGATCAGACAAGATTTAACCAAACCGTCAAATTTTCTAACTTTCTGTTTATTTTTGTAAAGTCCGTAGTGCCGGTTTCTGGCCAAATGACTGCTGCTGTTTCTTAATCACAAACTATGACCCAGTTAGTGGCGAGAACAGTAGGTTCTTGCCTGGTTCTGCCACCCACTAGCTGTTTGAGAACAGGCCCCTGGATCTTAATCTTCCATCTGTTAAACAGAGAGGCTGGATTCAAAAGGCTTCTAAGATCATTCTCTCTGGCTCTAATATTTCGTGATTCTAATGACCTAAGATTCCCTGCTCTCCCACCAACATCTTTGCTTGAATTTTCTAAATATCTTTCCCTTCCCTCCCCAGGGTGCCCCACCCCCATCCCGCGGGAAACAGAAACTGCTTCTGGATGTTTCTATTTTTTCGGATTTTTTAAAACAGCAAATTTCTTCAGTTTTTCTGTCCAAAGTGATTGCTTGGCCTTTGGGTGCTAACCTATTGTCTGCAGTGCATTCCTGCTGGTGGTGCCCAGCCTCAGTGGTTCCTCTGCCCTCCCCTCCCCTAAGGCTCCCCCCGCCACACACCCCCACCCCGCCCCTTCCAGCCCATTAGCTCTGCACAGCCGGTGGCTGCCGGGCTCAGCTCCGCTGTCCTGGTGTGAGATCTAGCTCGAAGCCCGCAGCCTACCCGCACTGCGCAGGCAGGGGACCTGGGAACCTGCTTCTCTCTCCTCTTTATGCATAATAAAAGAGCCCGACTCTCCCCTTTTATGAAGACCCTCCTTGCAGCTGTGACTATAACTGTCTTTTTTGTTGTTGTTATTTGTTTGTTTGTTTTCCATGCCAGCAAAGATTATGGTCCCATAACCCAATTAGTGTCATTTGGTGGTGGTCCAAGTGCTTCCCCTGCATGAGTTTTAATTTGGGGATCCCCGGAGGCTGCGCTCCACATCTGTAGACGACCTGTTCTTCCTCTTCCCTGTACGCTCGAGGTTTATGGGAGGATTAGCTGTGTGGTCTGGAGGCGGCTGCTCCCTTTCATTCGCACGCCTCCGGGGCTGCCGAGGAGCTTTACCTTTTGTCAAGCGCTGGCACCTGGAGGGCCGGCGGCTCAGGCTACTGGAATGGATCAGAGATGCCCTGCAGGCCTCGAGGGGCGCGGCTGGAGTGTGGAGGAGGGGCACCGACAGGACTGCTCCAGGGCAGCTCGGCCCCGCCAGACTGCGCGAGGCTGGGACCCCGGCCCGCTAGATGCCCCCCTGCCGCCCCGCCCCCACGCTGGCTGGCGAGGCCTCCGGGCGCTCATTGTGCAGGCAGCTGGCACCAGCTGGGATGGGGAATTAGCATAACAAAGAGCCGGGGCGGGAACGGCGGGGGGCTCTCGAGCGCCCAGAGCTTGGCGGAGCCGCAGTGTCACCCGCTGCGGCTCACCCAGTCCGCCTGGCGAGACTCGCTGTGCCAGGGCTGGGTCCCCGGCTCGCTCTGGCTGGGTAGTGTGGAGAAGACGGTGTGTGTGTGTGTGTGTGTGTGTGTGTGTGTGTGTGCGCGCGCGCGCTTCAGCATGTGTAAACCCTGGGAGTGCGGACGCGGCTGCGCTCACCTGCAGACAGGAGGGCACCCTCCCGCTCCGGAAGGCCCCTTTGTTTCCATTTCTTCGCACCTCACCTGTTCTCACCCCTGGCTTCTTCTGGGACCTCACCCCCGAGACTGGAAGCCACCTGGCCTCGGCCTTGCGCGTAACGCGCGGGTGAACGGGCAGGTCCGCGGCGTGACCCGGCCTGACAGCAGGAGGGAAGGGTCCAGGTCCCCGCACGCTCCTAGCACCAGCGCTTCGGCCCAGCCTCCTCTGCGCACCTTCAGCCTGTCGCTGTGGAGGAGGCTCACAGCAGCTCCGGGGAAGGAAAGCTGTGAGGAAAAGAAGGCTGACGTTTACAAAAGGTCATCAAGGCAGTAATTTGCCCCCAACACAGTGGAGCTCAGGGCTGTGTTCTTTCCATTGTAATATTTTAAAAATATACTTTAACACTGCTTTTTAGGGTGCTGCTACACCTCGAGCGAGCAGGCACCCCGGGAGCATCGTGGAAAAGTGGCGATCGGGATGCAGAAGTCTGACCACCAGGGATGTGGACGGGGCCCAGGCAGCACCTGCGCAACGTGCCCAGGGGCATCTTCTCCAGCCTCCTCGGCCCGGTCGGCCCCGAGCGTCGCCACAGGCTCCCGCGCAGACCCCTGACTCCAGCCCCGGGTCCCCTCCCCACAAGAAGGAAAGTGACGGGCGAGGCTCCCAGTCACCCGAGCTGTCGGCAGCTGCGCAGCGCCGGGCAAGGGGATAGGAGCGAGGAGGCCGTGCGCAACGGAGAAAGCGGACCTGGGACACAAGCGCTGCTCCCGTGCTTCGGCCTGCCCCCTGCTGAAGCTGGGATTCTCTGAGCCGCTTGGCGGCAGGAGACCGTGCCTCGGTTGAGCAACCCTCCGCGAGAGGAAAGGGAGAAACGGAAACAGACGACAGGTTGTGCTAGCCCTGAGTTCCATTACCCAGACTGCAAGACCGAGTTCTAGGAGACCTGGGGCAGTTCTGCACTGCACAGCCCCGAGACTGAGGCGTGGGGGCACATGGCCTCGGAGGTGGCACAGCCTCCTGACTTCAGGCCCAGCCCAGCTCCAAAGCACGGGCTGTCTGAGGGGTAACCTGGGCACTTCCGTAACCGGGACAGATTCTACACTGAGAAGCCCGGCGCCGGCACACGGGCAGCATCCGGCCCGCGAGGACCCTAGAAGAAGGAGAGAGTTGGAAACGTGGACCCGGACTGAGCCTCAGTGCCACTATCTGAGCCCCCCAGCAGGGAACTGGGGCCTGGTGGAGCTAGTGGTGGCTGCCGTTGTTGTTATTAAGAGTTCAGAATTCTCGCAGGTTCTAACAACTGTGTTCGTTCTCAATAAATGGTTTCTTAATAATCGTTTTAATTAGCAAAAAGGCTGTCTTATTAAAGCTAATTAAAGGCAATTTGGGAACCTTATTTTTGTACAATCATAAAATTAGAGAAACAACAGGCTGGAGAAATGGAGGAAGTCTCAGCTTTTCTATGGAGAGGACAGAGAGGAGCTGGGAAGGGACCTTAACCCCATGCAAGTCTATGCCCCAGGAGTGCCCAGTGTGTGGGTGCAACCTCAGACTTCATCCAAGTGCTGAGAGGAGTTGCAGGGAGAGGATCTTTTTCTCCATATCCTCCAGCTGGAGTCTTTTTTTTTTTTTTTTTCTTTTTTTTTTTTGTGGGACTGGGGTTCAAACTCACAACCCTTCACTTGCCAGTGTGGCACTTGTGCCACAGACCTGTCTCCCCTTCTCAAAGTCACCTAGGCTCCTCCCTCTGTTGTCTGTCCTCTCCTTACTGACCCCCCTACCAGGAAGGAAGGTATCACCTTTGTGACTCTGCCGTTGCCCCTGGAAGCTTACCCACCCCAGCCCTCCTCTGGCTTGTTGCCCCAGGTCTACAGACTCATGGGGTGCACTGTGTTCCCCCTACACCTTTCCATGCCCTCTAGACCTTAGATCAGACCCCCTCCTGCTCCTTTGAGGAAATTTCCACTCCAGCCACCACTGTCCACTCCATCTGACCTCCTGCTGGCCTCTCTACTCTTAGCCTTCATCGCTGCATTTCCTCCAGCCAGAGACAACCTCTCCCTGTTCCTTAAAAATATCATTTCCCTTAGATACGTACTTTACACAAAGCCTTCCAGGGTCCCTTCAGACTTGATCCATGGGCTCATACAGAAATCATAGAATTTTTTTAGGGGAGCAGGGACTGATATGTTTTTTAGAAAGGTTATAAAGTGGGAATTAAATGAGGGTTTCACAATCACAGATTTTAGCTACAATTCTGGCTTTACGCACTTCTGTTACCTGAAGCAAATGCTCTGACTTCGCTAAGTTCTGATTTCCTCCTGAATAAAATGAGGCTAAAGATGATATATGAACTAAGTCACTGGGACACGTGAGTAGATTTTACACAATGCCAGGAGATAACTAATAATTTTATGATCACAGTCCTAGTCGATGTGGAATGATTTAGGAGTATTAGCAAGTCAACCAGGAAGAGAAAATGTCCAATGAAAAGGGTTCCTTGGTGACCCACAGGCCCTTAGCCTCAGGCCTACTGTTTCCTCTCCAGGGTCCTATGCAAATGCCTAGACTGGCCTGTTCCATGGAGTCAACCGCCTTGTACTGTAGTTTGTGGTTGTGTACTCACTCTAAGCACTTGTCAGGAACCTGGAGGAGAGAGACAACCTTGAGATTAGTTCTTGATCTTTTGTTTTGGGTCTTCCAACCTCTAGGCTCCCTGTAAATCACGTGTTGTAACCATATTCTCATTGCTGGAACACCATTCTCTATACCCACAATTTAAGGAGAGGTTTATTTGGGCTCACAGTTTTCCGAGGATTCAGCCCACAGTCAGCTGGATCCAAGGCAGGAGGGCCTCATGAGAAGACTTGGCCAAGGAGAGCTGTTCTGGTCAAGGAGACCTGCAAGCAAAGCCAAAGGGAGGAACCAGGGAGGGGGGACAAACCTTTTCAGGTCCTGTCCCCCTCATCCCTCTCTGCTACTCAGCCCCGTCTCCTAACACAACCTTTAGCTCTGAATTCATCAGTGGAGTAGCGCATGGGTGAGTATAGCCCCACGGTCCAATCGCCCTCCAAAAGCTTCACCCCAAACAGACCGGAGGGACATTTTACCTTATTTTATTTTATTACATTTAATAAAAGATAACAATATGATAGTTTCAAAACACATTAGTAGTACATTCGCAATAATTGACACATTGCATATTGTTGTCCTCATAGTAGTTATACAGAGCACAGGGTGTACATGTGATAAATTTTCTAATCGATATTGATAAGGAAAGAAAGAAAAAATTTTCTTCTCTTTGAACTAAGAGAAAGTAGTTGTATACATATTCCAATGCTCTATAATTGCAGTGGGTAACCAGTGAAACTGGCAATGTTGAAGGCTGTTGGTTTAAGCCTCTCACAGCTCATCATACTAATCTAGCTCTGCGTTTTATGTCTTGTAGTTAAGCTTTTATGCTGGGTGATCGAGGACAAGTTAAAGCACAACCTGTTTAACAAAACTTTCATCTTTTGTATTTTCCAAGGTCAAATCCCCTCAGGATTAACTTTGGAACCATATACAGTGCTTTGTAGAACTGTTGTCAGTGTCAACCATTGAGCTGAGTCACAGCCATTGCTTGACCAGTTTGCTCTCTGTGAAAGCCTGAGAGAATGTTTTCTCCCTAGGTGACTCTCCCTAGACACACTATACTTTATTTATCCCTTTCCTCTGAGGTCCCATAATCTCCTTGAACAGAAGATTTGGGAAACCACTGAGTTACAGGATGTTACAGCACAGGTTCTCTTATGTCCTGAGTCCTCACTGACCTTGAAGGGCTAGGGCCAAAATGTTGGCTATCCTCGTAGCCCTTCTTTTTCTCTAATTTTTGGTCTGTTAACTTACATTCTCAACATGGAGGGACATTTTAGACCTAAGCCATAATATCTCTCATTCTGGCAAGAATCCCATAATTAGGGGATTCAGCCCACAGTCAGCTGGATTCATCAGGAGAACTCTCCAGCAAATCTTAATACCTAGAACTCTTGCCTGCCCTTGACAGTACAGTGCTGCCCTACTCACACACACACACACACACACACACACACACACACACAGTCACACATACTCAAGGTAGGCCTTCACAGGGTAGGCCTTGCTCCTTTCTTTCCCTGTGCTTTGGCCCTGAGACATGAGAGGCCTTGGTGGGAGGTGATGGTGGGGTCCCTTCTGCCCCACCCATAGCATCCTTTGGATAAAACCTTAACCCCAGCACAGCTTACTGCAGTGAAAGGACAATGAGCAGATGCATGACATTCATGTCTAACTTCCTAGGCCCAAAGTAATTGTTGCAGCAGAAGCCTCTGTTAATAATAGCTGTTATCACCAGACCTGTGTCTCCTAAGGTTTCCTCACCACAAGAAACTACAAACCTCTGCCATGCACATTTGGATAAGCAGCTCGCTTTCTCCTACCGGGGACTGTAGTGGAAGCAGAAGCAGCCACAAATGAACCTGCAGTGCCCACATATCAAATGCAGAGGTTTTTTTGCTGCCAAGAAAGGGACTTGGTTCCTGTCCCTGAGCATCTGTAGCTGTGTCATCCCTGCCACAGCTTCCGCTGGGGTTGGAGATACTCTGACATGTATGATTAAAGCCCCACGTTATACACAGTGGCTGCGCTTCCAAGGAGACGGAGGAAACCACACGGGACCCCTGGGGCAGGACACAACGGTGCTCCTCAGAACATTCCTTTTAAAAAGTTGTCATGAAATCCAATTAACCAGCTGGAAGGCCAGCGTGGGCAGGCCTCCTCAGGGTTAATAAATAATAGAACACGACCTGCCTCACAAAGCTATCTCTCTCCTCCGAGCTCAGAGGCTATGACCAGCCCTCTCCATAGGAAGAAATGCAGCACTGCCCCACCCCCGTCCCTGACACTCCTGTGGTTCCAAGTGCAAAAGCCCAGAGGTATGGGGGCACCTTCCTTTTCTCTTCCACCATAAGCACCAGTTCCCCATCCTGGAGTAAGGGTCAGAAGGGGGCTGTCCTGAGGGAACAGAGGAGGAGAACTGGGTCACAAGGTGGTTCCAGTTCCAGGGCTGCCTCATTCCCTGGCAAGGACTGAGGGGCTCTTATGGAGCCCTGTTCCTGGGGAGCTGGGAGACGGACATCGCAGTGCCTCCCTGAGCTGACCTCTTGTGGGCTCTCTGCTACTGCTAGGTCAGCCCTGTTCTGTAGAAATTTAATTGCTGTGGACATGATTATACATTTTGTAGAAGCCTCACTTTTAAAAAAAGGGGGACCTTCATTTTGATAGTATATTTTATCTAGTCCAGTACATACAAAATATTATCATGTCCTCTCTCAAGACATGTCATTTGGACAAGGTGCATTGTAAGTGCTGGGGTGGGGTATCTATAGTTAGTGGATGCCATATTGGGCAAGGTCAGTGTGGATTCCCATGCAGCTCACTGCCACATCCCTTCCAGGCACCATGTTCTGGTTTCTTGGGGCCCTTCAGTGTAGCCTTCTAGTTCAAGGCTGTGAGAACACAGAAAAGCACTGGAAGCTGCCACTGTTCCTGCAGATGCGCAGCGAAAACCCCTAGAGCATCAGTCTCAGGAGGGCCATGTTCTGGTCCGTGCCCTCCTGCATCATCCCCACTATTGAGGGCAGGAGTGGGCTAGGGGACCAAGTAGAATACATAGAGGCATCATTAGACAGGCAGAGGCTGGAGAAGGGGTGCAGACAGTGATGTTCCTGGGCATGAGGGTTTTTGTTAAAAGCAGATGAGGACCTTTAATTTCTCTATTCCCAGAGCAGAAGAATGCAGGTGGCAAGTAAAGTCTTGTCTGGGAGAACACTGCAGGAAGCTGAGCCACATGCCCAAATGGTCACCGGCCCCAGCACTTTCCTGAGCTGATGTGATTTGGTGCCATGCAAACCAGGCCAGGCCTGGGACCGACTCAATCCTTCCAGATGATTGTGACTGCTGTTGCATGTCTGAGGCCCCTAATCCAGCTGCGGATGTCTGTCTCCACATGCTACCTGTCTGAAAGCATCCCAAAGGCAAGGGAATCCTGAGTTTGCATGTTCTGAATCCCAAGTCTTGAGGACCACAGGCTGGATGGAAGATCCTGCCCTGCCTTGCCCTTCTTTCCCTAACTGCCCCCTGCTCCCTTGTGGAGAGCAGCAGATGAGTAGCAGAGCACTGACCCAGATAAGGCAGAAGGGGTGGGGGTGGGGGCAGGCACCTATGGTCTTGGTGTCAAGAGGTGGGTGCTACAGGGAACTGAGAGCCCCATAAGGAGTGATGTTCGTGAGCCCATAACCTCAGGACATGATGCAGCCTCAAAGAGGCTGCTGCATAGGGACAGAAACAACACAAGGCCCTGGAGTGGTACCAGGGATGATGGTACTCCAACCTGAAGTTGGCACTAGTCCCCAAGCTTTTTTTTTTTTTTTTTTTTTGGTGGAACCAGGGATTGAACTCAGGGAGTTGGACTTGCCTGGCAAGTGCTTATTCTACTGAGCTATCTCCCTGGCCACTAGTCCCCAAGCTTTGAAAAGAGGAACAGGAGTTGGCTCATCAATCTCTCACACTGATAAAAACACCTTACAAATTCAAAAAAATAAAAATAAAAATAAAAAGCCTTTTAGCTCCACCATGGTAGGGTTCTCCTAACCGTGCCAGAGGGTCACAGGTGTTAGTACCATGGGTTCTCCAGGTGAGAAGCCCAAGGCCTGTGGGAGGAGAGATTCCAAGGGCAGTGCTCAGGTCAGCATGAGGAGTTCTCCAGAGACACCTCTCAAAGAGGCCTTAGAGCAGGGTTCTAGTAATTTGGGGTCATGTATCCATTTGACAATCTGATTTTAAAAACAACAACTTTGAATCTT
>PVKN010019152.1:0-16505 GCA_004027915.1 Capromys pilorides | reverse complement strand
ATACCTTTAAAGTTATGGAATTGCTTTTTCTTTTGCCTTGTGATCTTTTTTTTTTCCAAAGTGAAATTTCATTTTTGTGTGTGTGTGTGTGTGTGTGTGTGTGTGTGTGTGTGTGTGTGTAGTACCATTATGCCCATCGTAAGTGTACTTGTACTATATCACATTCCATGCCCTCATTTAATTCTAAATAAAGTGTTGTTTTTCTGGGTAGCATGGTAATTACTGGAATAGTATAAATGTGTTGAATGGTCTTTGAGGAAGAAGATTATAATAAACCACACTAGCAAGGGGAAGAAAATCTAGTAGTGACAAAGGATGCAATTTCAAGTTGGAACTATTGAATGTCGTGGCCATAGTTACTCAGATGCTTTAAGATAAAAGTAGCTGTAAGATGCTGCTAGACATGTAGACTGTCCAACATTATTAAATTTTGAAACTCATTCCTGGAAATCAGTCTCCTTAACTTTATAAAGAAGAATATATTTTTGTTTTCTATGTCATATAAAAACATTTTCAATCAGTTTCCAAATCTCAAAGTTAGTGTTATATTTTATTCTTAAAAGAAAATGTAGTAGTGTATATACTTTATATTTCAGTAAGCTAAGTGTCCTTGTGTGTGACTAGATCTGTTTTGCATAAGAGAATCATGGTGCAAATAATCAGTAAGTCTAGCTGTGAAATACATTTCAGCAGCTTTATCTGCTTCATAAGATAATGTTGAAGTATTTGCTGTTGCTTAAACATGCATGCCAATGTATGCTGTACTCCAATTGTTTGCAGGTTAATGAGACGAGAAAATGTGCAAATAAATTTCCCAAAGCTCTTATGATTAGTATTCCTGACTGTGCCTTTCCCTACTGTTGTGTCTTGCTAGAGGACTAGAGTAACAGAGGAAACAAGTAGTGGTACCCTTCTTCAATAAAATTGTCATATTTCTGTACAGTATGGCCATTCACTGTCTCCCGAGTTCTCACATACATTCCTGTATGCTTACTAGCTCAGGCAGACTGTGACCTAAAATACTTAATTACACCTGTCTTACTTTTCTCATTGCTGAGACAAAGTACCTGACACTCTAAAGTTGAGGGAAGACTTATTTCAATGATAGTTCATAGAGGTTTCAGTTTATAATCGGCTGATTCCAAGGCAGGGTGACAGCAGACAGGCATTGCAGAGATGAAACATTTCATGGCAGAAAGAAGATAGTAATGACCACAGCACTTACATCTTATCCAGGCTACTAACAGCAGGATAATTCCTGTATTATATGCCTAAAGAACCTAGATTATCTGGCACATAGTAGTTCTTCAGTAAAGATTTTTTTCTTTCAGTATTGGAGATTGAACCAAGGGCCTTCACACTGAGCTATATTCCCAGCCCTTTTGACTTTTTAATTTTGAGACCATATCTTGCTAAGTTCCTAGGGCCCGCAAAGTGGACATCTGTTTTCTCCCCACGTGTTGTGGTCAGGATTTCCAAGGGAATAGATTTTCCTTTTTTTTTTTTTTTTGAGCCAGGGTCTTGCAATGCAGTTCAGGCTGTTCTTGAGCTCACTTTGTAGCCCAGGCTGGTCTCTAACTTGTAGCCATCCTCCTGGCTCAGCCTCCTGAGTGCTGGGATTTCAGGCATGCACCACCATGCCCAGTTTATCAAAGGAATAGATTTAATACAGGACACATAGTATATAGGATTATTTTATAATACTCATCCAAGAAACTGAATGCAGTAGAGTGCAGGAACTCCACCCAAACTCTAGAGATCCACAGATTCCAGGTGAGGGATTGACTCCCACCGCAACATCCTACATGAGTCCAGCTGAAGACTTAGAGACATGGCAGTGCCCTTAGTCCACCTGAGGAACTAGAGCCCGCAACAATGTCTTGTATAAGTCTGTACTGGAAATCTGCAGTGGGAAGGCCCAAAGGCCGGTGGTGAAACCTCAGAAGTATACCAGCTGGATAAAAGATGTGTGCCAGCAGGCTGAGGGATCTGCACTGACGCTGGGAAGCAACAGTCACGGTAAAGGACCACACCTCCACCAAAAAGAATCATGGCCATCTCCAGCAACAAGGACCCAAGCTCCTCTGACAGAACAGGCAAGTTCATATCAGGAAAACCAGTATAACAAGCTTCTCCAGGGAAATCAGCAGCACTGCATCTTCCCCACCAATTCTCTTTATGCTATTTCCAACAATCCACAGTCTGGACCATGCTGATTCAGTTCAGCTGAATATTATTACAAATTGACCATCCACCTCGTATTCCTAAGGCCACTCCATGCTGTTTGCTGATTATGTGGCATTTGACAGAAGGCTCAGAACAAATGTGGCAGAGACAGATTGGGGAGTTAATGCCCTTTATGAGCTTATAAGAGAAGCTCTTCTAGACCAAAACAGCTCACTAACCAAGTTCAGAACTTTCTTTAGAAATACCTGGTTGTGTGTCCAAGAAGTTTAATATTACTCTATTAAATAGTTCTCAAGTAAATTTTTTTAAAGATTATGAAATCTGGTCTCTGATTGACCTATTAAAGCAAGCATATGGAAAGCACTTATCATAGTGCTGCTAAAACTGGTGTGTCAGGACAGCTGGAAAATCCAAAAAAGATGCCAACAACTCAGTGATCCTCTGATGTCCTCATGGAATGTCTCATTGGGGACAACCAAAAAAAATCGTGTGGAATCTTCACCAGCCTCATTAGAATTTGTAACTTGGAGCCACATTGTGATAACCAGCTTGCTTTTGAGGCACAGAACGACTTAATGTAATCTTTAGCTGGTTATCACCACAATGCATAGGCTTGCACCTTTAGTAACTAAGCATTTGGGGCCACCACTTTCTCTGGCCAGGTGGGCTGGGGAGAACACAGAGCTGGTAGTGCCACCATCAGTGAACCTCAAGGAAGTGTGTCACGTTGGATTGCTTCTTCCACCACATTTTCTGGTGTGCAGCCACCAATTAGAAAAGGTCAAAAACTGACCTTTAAGAGAATGAAAAAGGTAATTAAGAAAAATGTCAAGAAACCCAAAATAGAAAAAATTAAAATGGAAAGTAACCACATGGAGAAAAATGTTAAAAGAACTATCAAAAATGAAGTTGCTCAACTCCACCCAAATAACTTAGAAACCTACCTTAGATAAAATCGGAGGTATTATTTTAGTAAAACATCTGTAGTAGTGAGAACTCCAGAAAAAAGCAAAGCTGACTGTTAAAACTTCTGGAAGTCAATGTTGAGATTCCTCAAAAAGCGAGGACTAGAGATCTCATTTGACCTAGCTATTCCCGTTCCAGGTATCTTCAAAAGGATTAAAAAAATAATAGCACAACAGTGTAAGCACTTCCATGTATATAACAACTATGTATAATAACCAGATCTTGGAAACAACCCCAATGCCTATCAACCAAAGAATGGTTGGGCTGGTGAGATGGCTCAGCAGTCTAAAGAGCCTGCTTAGGAAAGCTTAGGCAACTGCAGGGACTGCGGTTCGATCCCCAGTACCCCCAGGGCCGGCTGAGCTGGCCATAATACTATCAATAAAAACCTTAGTCATTAACCATTTAAAAAAAAAAAAAGAATGGTTAAAGAAGATGTGGGGTTTTTATATGATGGAGTACTACCCTGTATAAAAAAATAAATGGGGCTGGGGAGATAGCTCAGTAGAATAAATGCTTACCTGGCAAATGCAAGGGTCTGAGTTCAATCCCAGGTTCCACAAAAAAAAATAAATTAAGCTTGAAACACTTTTGGGTGATAGGTTCTGGCCCTAGTTTAAATTGCTGAATCATGATGGTCATCAAATATGAATGAAGCCTTTAGAAGCCCTTCCCAACCAGGCGTGGTGGCACACGCCTGTAATCCCAGCACTTGGGGGGCTGAGGCAGGAAGATCAATGTGAGTTCAAGACCAGCCTCAACTGCATAGCGAGACCCTGTCTCAAAAAGACAAAAAAAAAAAAACCTTCCCAAGACCACCTCCACACTTTTCCAACTTAGTCCAGAGAGCAGTTTCCTTTCACTTCCTGCCACTTTGGAGAAGACCCCCGTCAGCTCCCTCAGGTGTATCTAAACATGCCCTTCAAACTCCACATCTGACAAAAGACCATAAAAACCTCAGCCTCCCTTTGTTCTGATGAAGAGAATTTCTCATCTTCCCCAGATTCTCTCTGTGTCCTCCAAGATAATAAAGCCCCTTTCCCTTTTTCCTTCTGCCTGTTTCTCTGCTGTGTCAGGTGCCTGAAAAAACCTATCACTAGGTAAATGGATGCACCTTTAAGAGAAATCAGACGCTTGTATAAGTAACATACTTTCTCTGGTGTGAGAAACAGTGTAAGTAACCAAAATGTGTAGTGAAATAGGAAGAAATTGTTCAAATGAGGAAGGGAATATGGGGAGGGGAAAAGGGAAGAAGGCAAAGTAAAAAAAAAAAAAGGTGGAAACAAAGCTTACGTAAATGGAGAGTGAAGGCAGGGTTGAAGGGTTAGGAAAATGGGAAAGTTACATCATGTACAGGTACAAATTCTCTGTGATGAATATGATCATTAAATCTAACATGTACCAACAAAAGCTGATGAAAGAAAAAAAATAGCAAAGCTAAACGAGACCCAAGGAAGAATTGCTATCAAAAGCTATCCCCAAGCCCCAGATGAGTTTCCTGGGTCAGTTCTGCCAAAAACAAAAAACTCCAGATAACTCCAATGCTATGTAAACTGTTCTAAAGTGGGAGAAGTTGAGGGAAGTTTTTACTACCATCCCCCCGTAGTAGACAAATGCCCTGCCACTGAACTACATCCTCAACTTTATTTTGAGACAAGTTGCCCCAGCTTATCTGAAACTTGGGTCCTTCCTGCCTTGATCTCTCAAGGAGCTGGGGTTACACGAATATGCTACCACATTCAGTTCAGTTTTTCAAATACAGCATAAAATTAATATGACTTAAATAAGGCAATACAAAAAAAAAAAAAAAAAAAGAGTGGATAATTACAAATCTTTAATTGCAAGCAAGCAAACAAAGTCCAGAAAGTTGAAAGGGTAGTAGTAGCAAAAGCAGAGATTATCTGTAGGTAGACATGAGCAAATATAGGGATGATGAAAATGTTAAATTTTTTATGTATTTTTAGTACAGGGTCTGTAGGGTCTCACTACTCAGATCAGACTCTTAGTGATTCTGTTTTCAGTCACTCAAGCACTGGGATTATAGGCATGTGCCACCATGTGTAATCTCAATTGCCATCTCAGCACACCTGCTACATCTGTCTAAGCAGATGCTTTAATCTGCTAAACTATCTGGCCGGCCTCAATTTCCTTGGATTCTAAAAGGCACTTGATAAAATATTATTTAGAAGTATATACAGACACAACAGTAGTAGATATTTTTAGACATCATGTACATATAAATCAGCTTAATATATAAAACAAAAGGCAATCTCGTTCTTAATGGAGGGATACTAGAGATGTCTCGAGTTAAGAACCAGATGAAGTCCGCCACGATAGCTCAGTGGACTAAGTGCTGGCTTAGGCAAGCACAGGGTCTGGGGTTCAATGCCCTGCACCACAGGCCACGCCGGCTTCTTCCCCAGGTACACTGAGCCCTACCAAGACCAGGCATGGTGGCACATGCCTGTAACCCCAGTGCTAGACAGGCTGAAAACTGGAGGATCACTGAGTCTGAGCTGCCTAGTGAGATCCTGTACCAAATACATAAAAAATAAATTCCATGAAGATGGTAGGTGTAAATAATACTCATGTATAATATGGAGTTTTAAGATATAATCATTGAAAATTTGGTGTTTTCCTTTGATACTCATGACCTTGTGGAAGCTTAAATCAAACCACATTAGTCCATTTGCTCAAAATCCTGTACTTGGCAGGCCAGTAAAACAGCTCAGAAATATAAGGTACCTGCTTAGGCAACCACAGGGACTGGGGTTCAATCCCCAGCACCACATGCTGTGCCATCCCCACCCCCAGGGCAGGCTAAGCCAGCCATAACATACATACAAGTATCTTTTTTTTTTTTTTTTGTGGTACCAGGGGGTTGAACTCAAGACCTTATGCTTGCCAGGCAGGCACCTATACCACTGAGCTATCTCCCTGGCCCATAACATACATACATACATATATATACATACATACACACATACACAGAGTTCAAAACCCTGCATTTGGTTCTCCACTTTGCTTAGAGTAAAAAGCTAAAGACTTTAAAATGCTTAGCTTGACCCTGTGTGGCCTGTTTTCACATCCCTGTGCACCATTTCCCCCTCTACACCTCCCTAACTCCACCCTGGCCACTTCAGTCTTCTCCAGCACACACAGACGTGCTTCCTCGCAGGCCTCTGGGTGCTGTTTCTGTGCCCAGAATGCCCTTCCTCCAAGCATTCCCTGTGCCTATCTGCCGACCTTCACAGACCTCAAGAACCGCCTTATTTTAATTTCTGTTGCATCATTTCCCCTAGATCACTCACAATCCTTACCTTGCTGTATTTTCCTATAGACTCACTAATTACATTCTAAATTCAGTATAGGGGCTGGACGTACAGCTCAGTGGTAAGAGTTTCTGCCTAGCATGCATGTAGAAGACTTGAGTGAGTGAACCTTAGCACTCAAAAAAAACCCTATATGATATATAATTTATATGTATTGCAGTCTGTCACACACTGAAATGTGAACTTCACGAAGATGGATTCCACTAACACCCCTAGTGACTAGACCAATGGCGGATATCTAGATGGTACTCAATAAACACTTGCTAAGTGAGTGGATGGGCTTACATGAATGATCACACAGTTCTTAAGTCTGCCCACCACTGTATGGAATGAACAATGGTAGCTAATAGTGGTCTCAGTAATAAGTAAGTGTCAAATGCACTATCAATAATAATAATAATAATCACAGGTTTTTTAATATATTTGGCACAGGTTCTCACTACACAGATCAGACTCATGGTGATCCTCCTGTTTTCAGCCTCCCAAGTGTAGGGATTACAGGTGTACACCACCACACCCAGGCTCAATTGCCTGTCTCAGCTTGCCCCAGGGGCACGGCCAGCATGGCACATGGGGGATCGAATCCTGTTAATCCGCTGAGCTATCTGGATGGCCCCACAGTTAATTTTTAAATTCACTAAAAATAGCAATATAAGTCAGGCGTGGTGGCACATGCCTGTAATCCCAGCACTTGGGAGTCTGAGGCAGGAGGATCGATGTCTCAAAAAGACCAATAATAATAATAACAGTTATTTCTCAAATCCACTATTACTTACATCAATAATCACAATTAACATTCATGAAATCCCTATACTATGCAGATAATTCCAAATGGAAGATACCCATCTTCCAGATGAGGGCACTAGGGCAGACTCAAAGAGTTCAAGAAATTGAAGGTCAAAGTCTGGTAAGTGGAGTGTTTTCTGGTTCCTTCTCTGCTACGTCTAGAAAACTCTCATCCTTAAGGTGTCACTCGGGTCTGTGGGGATGTCACTGTTGCCTGTACCGCACAGGAGTGTAGGATGAATAAGTGCCTCTTCTGTGTTTCTGGTATTTACAGTCTAAGATCATGAGCAATAACTGCTGTTCCTTCTTGGAAACCACTACTACAGCCAGACACTCCAAAGGACATTTTTGTTCAGAATCCCTAATCAGCAGTATTTAAAACTGATTAGAGGAATGGGTGGACTCTGGATGAAGCTGTAATCTCGAGGTTGAAACTGATTTCTGTTGACAGTTTCAGCGCCACGTACTTATCAGCAGTGAAAACTCTTCTTGAAGAAGTTGTTTCAGAAAAGGGAGAATGTTTCTGTTCTGACCACTGAATAAAAAGAAAGGAGCTAGGAAGAAATGACCCACCTGAACTTTCATATACTTTAATATAAAAAGATTTAGCAGATTCCAATGGAAGTGAACATAGTCTGTTTGTATTTATAGACGGGGATTAAATGAACTAATCCAACGGAGTCTGTGTGGACAATTGTTTGGAAGCAAGATAGATCCGTCTGCATGCAAAGAATTGTGAATGAATGAGGATCCATGGCTGAGTGGGCAGGAGGGGAGTCGGGAAGACCACCAGTCTGAATAATCAGACATTCAGATTCCCACCGTTTTGTTCTATTGTATCCAAATGTGAGAAGCTGCTTTCTAGTCCTCCACATACAAAGCTCTTTATTGGACTTTATTGAGGCACGATCCCCAGTTGCTTTACTCAAACTGTCAGCCTCTGAAGGAGTTTGGCTTGTTGTCTGGCAGCAAGGCTTTGCCCCCAAGTAATTTATGAGCTGTGAAAGATAGTCAAATTAGCACCCTAAGCATTCCTGATGGGATTAGAGGCCTGTATTTGCATACTGCCCTGACAACCACACCATCTTTGTGTCTTTCCCGCCCTCTTGGGTGGGGTTTAGAAAGGAGGGGAAGGAGAAGGTGAGGCCACACACCCCTTTCCCAGCTGGCAACACAAAGGGTCACCAAGAGACTCCGAATGATGCTGTTTGGCACTTAACATCTTATAATGACAGCCTCTCCCTAGCAAAAGGACTGAACTGATGGTGAATATATCAGCTGTCAAGGCTGGATGGGGAGACGAGCCAGCCTCTTCTCTGGGCTAGGATGAAGTCCTCTAATTGCCCTAAAAAAGCATTGGGGATGGGCCATAGAACAACCATTTAACTCATACTAATTGCTGATTGTTCTGGTAGGAATAGGCGTATTCATTATAGAAAATTTGGAAAATGCTGAAAAATACAGCAAAGTAAAAATCACCCATTACTTTTTTTTTTTTTTTTTTAAGTTTATTTTATTTTCTTCAACCACATTACATGTTTGTTTGTGTTATGGCCGGCTCAGCCTTCCCTGGGGGGTGGGGGGCGGCGCAGCATGTGGGGCCTGGGATCGAGCCGCGGTCCCTGCGCAATGGCCTAAACTTCCCCACACACGCACTTTAGACCCCTAAGCCATCTCACCAGCCCATCACCCATTACTTAGAAATAATGGCATGCAGTACATTTCATGTATGTTCATGCTGCTCTGTGCATATGGGCAGGTAATTTGGTTTTTTGTTCCCTATCGATTTTAGGTATTGGGTTTTGAACTCAGGTTGTTGCATGTATTCTCTGCCACTAAACCTGTTGTTTTTATTACAAGAAAGCCATAGTATTGTTTATACTAAATCTTTTAATATTCTAAGCATTTTCTCATGTTACTAAGTATCTTTTCTGTACTGTGAGAAACATGAAGAATTACATCATGACATCACATATTTGAGCCTTGTGAAATCAGCACCCCACTGTAAAGTCAAGGGATGACTGGGGTGGCAGAAGGTTATATATATTTAAAATTTCGTGGAAACCACTAAGGACTGGAATGAAACTAAAATTCAGCATTTAAAAAAGTTGGAGTGCTTGCCTGGCAAGCGCAAGGTTGTGATTTTGAATCCCGGTCCCACAAAAATAAAACAGTTGGAAACCAGGCATGGAGGTACATGCCTATCACCCCAGCACTCAGGAGGCTGAGGCAGGAGGATCACCATGAGTTTGAGCCAACCTAGGGAAGGCAGTGAGTTCAAGGTTAGTCTAACTACAGAACACTTGTCTAAAAAAAATAGTAATAGTAATAATACTAATAATTTTTTAAAAATAAAACAATTGGAAGTGCGTGTGGGTTAGCTCAGTTGCTTAAGCACCTGCTCGGCCAAAGTATCATGCACTAGGGACCAGAGTTTGAACCCCAGCTCCACAAGCCTTACCTAACCCACAGTAAAGGCAGTCTGAGTGAGCCAAAATAAATAAATATATATATATATATATATATATATATATATATATATATATATATATATATAAATAAATCAGTTGGAATACCTTCCTGATTCTGAGGGCTCTTACTGCCACAGTAGTCCATTCTGTCTCAATGGCTGGTTGTAATGTTATGTTTCTGCCATTGGATATATAAATGTAAATTTATATGTTTATTTGTTTTGGCAGTACTGGGGATTGAACACAGACTTAACACTGAACTGTATTCCCTAGGCCACGTTTTATTTTGAGGGAGGGATTTTACTAAGTCACTAACTCGCCCAGGCTGCACCCAGGCTTGCAATACTCCTGCCTCAGCTTCAGAGTGCTGAGATTACAGGCACACACCACATGCGTAATTCTTATTTTTAAAGTGTAATTTTGGCTTTCTTTTTAAATTTTTTTAAAAAAATGTTTGATACAGTGTTTTGCTATGCAGGTTGGGCTCATAGTGATCCTCCTGTCTCACCCTCACCAGCGCTGAGATTACAGGTATGTGCCACTACACCCGGTTTTGGTGGCCAGTTTGGCACTGAGCCAGCACAGCGTGCTGTACCAAGGGTTAAATCTGGGTCCTTGCTCTTGCCAAGTAGTCGCTTAGGCCTCCAAACTATCTCCCTGGACCAATCACTGCAATGTTTTTAAAAATGTATTTATTGGGCCGGCGAGATGGTTCAGTGGTCTAAAGCACCTGCTTAGGAGGGCTCAGGCAACTGCGGGGACTGCAGTTGGATCCCCGGCACCACATGCTGCGCCAGCGCCACCACCAGGGCAGGATGAACCAGCCACAAAATAAATAAAGAAAGAAACAAACAAACACAACAAGCAAACAAATAAATAAATAAAATTTAAAAAATAAAAATAAAAATGTATTTATTTAATACAGTGTCTCGCTGTACAGCTGGGAACTCCTAATGATCCTCCTGTCTCAGCCTCCCCAGAACTGGAATTATAGGACTGCACCACAGTGCCCAGTTTCAGTGACCAGCATGGCATGTGGCACCAGGGAATGGAACTCGGGACTTTGGGCTTACCAGACAGGCGCTACACCTTTGAGCAATCTCCCCAACCCTCACTGCAAATTTGAGGCCAGCCTGGCCTACAAAGTAAGTTCATGGCAGCCTGAACTGCATAGTGCAATCCTGTCTCAAAGAGACAACAGACAACAGTTTGTTGTTTGTTTATGAAATAGGTTTTCACTACCCTGGAGCTCTATTACCTAGCCTTGTACCTATAGAAAATGAATATTATGATTTAGTTAAAGACTTTCGCCAGGCATGGTGACACCCGTCTGTAATCCGATCCAAGCACTTGGGAAGCTGAGGCAGGAGGATCAGTGTGAGTTCGAGACCAGCCTGGGCTGGTGAGCTCAAGGCCAGCCTGACTGCATAGAGAGATCCCGTCTCAAAAAAAGACAAAAAATAATAATAAAATAAAATTTAAAAAAAGACTATCACATAAAAAATTTTGTGTGTATTCTAGAGATCAGACTCAAGGTCTCTTGCGTGCTAAACAAGCATTCTGCTACATCCTCAACCCAACCACAAATCATTTACGTTATTTTATTAGGTAGGAGATTGCCTATAAATCTGTTGTTTTTGAGAAGGTTCTGAGTCTGGCCATCATTTGACTACTGTGGAAAATTTAAAAAATACTGCTGTGTGGGTCCTACTTCTAAAGAACTGATTCATACAGTCAAATGTGGACTAAAATAGCTCAGGAAAATGCCAAACTTGTTGATGCATGCTTATAATCCTAGCTACTCGGTTGAGGCAGGGGTGTCCCAAATTTAAGGCCAGCCTGGGAAAATTAATGACATCCTGGTTTTAAAAAAATAAAAAAGAGGGCTGAGGAGATAATTCAGTATAATAAGTACTTGCCTGGCAAGTGCAGAGTCCTGAGTTCAATCTCCAGTACCACAATCAATCAGTCAATACATAGCTAGCTAGATAAATAAACTGAAAATAAAGGACTGATGTCAGTTGTAGAGCATTTGCCTAGCATACACAAGGCCTTGGGTTCAATCCCTAGTACAGCAAAAAGAACAACAACAAAACAAACAGACTTTCAGGATTCAGTACACAGTGGCACTGTGAAATCTCTCAAATTCTAGAATCCCAGCTACTTAACTGGATGAGGCAAGAAGATTGCAAACTCAAGTTCTACCTGGGTTATTTAGGGAAATCATATCTTAAAAATAAATAATTCAGTGGTGGAGTGTTTCCTAGTCAGAACCCCACAAAGTTAAGAGGGATATCTCAGAAATTCTAATCAGCACCCAGAGTCAAGATCCTTCCTTTTGGGACTGGGGAGATAGTCCTGTGGCACAAGTGCCTGCTTGGCAAGTGCAAGGTTGTGAGTTCTAACCCCGGTCCTGCAAAAAAAAAAAAAAAAAAAAAAAAATCCTTCCTTTCAATCCCTTGTAAAATTGTCTTCCCAACACAGCAGAGGGAGGCCATGTCAGTTTTGTCTGTGACTGTTCTCAGCATCCAGCCCGAGTGATGCCCTTGACGCTCATTAATGGAAGACTTGAATGACAGCCTGGTTAAACTCACCACTGGGTTTTTGGAGATCTGAAGGCTCTGAGAAGTGGTTTGAGCTAAATTAGAAGGTAACTACAGGAAGCAGATAAAGGTAAACCTGCTGATGAGCAGTGAGGGTCCAGAGAAGACTCTGGCAGGGGTTGGCAGCGGACTGATTGTGAGAAGACAGATTGATTGTGAAGGCAGTTCTCACCTGAAGGTCCTCAGGATAACAATTGTATGGAAAAGGAGGAAAAGGGGAGATGAGTGCCATAAGAGATCGAAATAGAGATAGGAGTTGGATGAACCTAAGGAGCTGTTGAGACACTGGGATTCACAGCTTCTGCCTTCCTATAATTCCAAGCACAGAGTGGTACTATAAGTCAGAGCTGTGGTTGGCTCCACAGTGATCAGAGGCGTGTCCTGGGGAAGATTAATGAGAATTGGTTGGGGAGTAGGTAAAAGAGGGGTAGATAAAAAGCTGACAGGAAACAGTTTCCAAGAATAGAAAATCAGACAGAAGAGATATTGCTGAATGGGATTTCTTGAAAGTTGCTGTGTGAAACGATAAAGCTCTAGAGGCTACTCTTTCGGACAATGTTTTTGGTTTTTTTTTTTAATTTGGGTTTTTTGTTTTGTTGGCTCTGAAGCAAAATTGTAATAGCATTGTTGGCCTAAAGCAGGTTAAAGCCAAAGTAACTTTTATGTATTTACTTGTTCTTAAAACATTATTTAAGTTCTGAATAACTCTTATATTTACACATTAAAGAGCATTATACTTGTTATATACTTATAATCCTAGCTGCTCAGAAGGCTGAGACAGGCAGCCTTATACTGGCAATCTGCCTGTCTCAGGGAGATTACAAGTTTGTCTAGAACTTGTAATCCTCCTCCTCGGCCTCCCAGAGTGCTATGATTATGTGTATATACCATCATGCTCAAATCTATAATCACTTTTTAAATTTTTTTTATCTCTTGTCCAGCTAGAAAACAGTTTCACTTAAGACAGAGATTCTCATAGACTCACAGAAAGAAATCTTAAAGGTCATATCTGTTTCTAAAATGTGTGTGATTCGAGGACTTGTTTTAATACTTGTTGCCATCTCTGAGCCATGATGTGGGAGGGAGAAATACAATTCAAAGAGATAAAACTGAAACGAAGCCTCACATGGACTTTACAGTGTCTAACTTTCTACAACCTCATGGAATGTCATACCTGTTGCCTGCAAGTTGCCTACGCTATTCAATCTTTGTCTGTTTTACACAGTGGTATTCAGCCTGAGATTTTGTTAGGAAGAGGTTTGGGCCTGCTATACCCTCTTGGATTTCAGAAGTTAGCGAGGCCCAGAGAGGAGAAGCATCTTGTATAAGTTCACTCAAATTATAGCAGCAGGACCAGGTCCTGGGTCTTGCAAACCCAAATGCTCACATCCTTCTCCGTTCATTGTCCAAGCATTGTAGTCCATCTGGTTGGCCCTCCCAGAGCTCCACCTCCTTGGGACAGCTTGCATCCTAAGTTACTGTTATCAGAAGGTCTTGCTTCTGCTGGAGTGGTAGGGATCGAACCCAGGGCCACATCCTTGCTGAGCAAGCACTTTGCCACTGGGCAACTTCTCCAGACCATTTCCAGAGTTTTAAGCAGCATCTGCACATGTCATCACCATCAGAAACCAGAATTGCTTAAAGAGGGGGTATCCAGCCACCATGGCAGAGCCACAGAAATGTCAGGGAGAGGAGACAACAAGTTCGTATCTGTCCTCCCCAGCAGCACACAGATCTAATGGGTACAAAGCTGAAGAAATGCTAGATCTAAAACTCACATTGAGGGGTGAATCAATATCATGTGCTCCTCAGTCAATGTTTTAAAAACCACAAAATACTCGTGAGTCTTGTCTAAAAATGTGCTTTTTATTTAGCTACCAAAAGGTGCGTCTTAGTAAGAATGACATGGGGAAATCTGCAGCTAACAATAGCCTACTGGCTCCTGCCCCACAGAGCTAATTTTAGAAAGTCAGAGTGGGGCCTAGAAATCTGTATTTTTCCAGAGCTCCCTAATTGTTTGAGATGAGTACTCACTGTAATTTAAAGATTACAGTGAATGGAAAGAGTTCTTTGAAGTTGGATCTGGAGTTCAAGAGACTGGCTCTTTCCTTCAAGTGATGTACTCTGAGCCTCAGTTTCTCACAGTGTGACAAGAGGGAAAACACGATACATGCTCTGTCAACCTCGCAGGCTGTGCTTGAGGTCACATCTGTGAAAACACTTGAAAAATTACAAGTGCATACAAATGTGAAGAAGAATTATTATACCCAAGAGGAAAGGTATTTATTTGGAAGAACCTAATTGATTTTCAGGCTCAGCAACAGCTTCCAGCCACTCTTAGCAGGTTTCAGACTCTACATTTGCATTCTTCCTAAACACTCTTTCTCTTAGTCACTCAGCTTTGCTTATGATTGCTTCATTTTAGGTCAGTTTCCACTTTTTAAGGCTTTAAGCTGACCTAGGCTGATTGGTTTCAATAACTATGCCTCTGACACAGGCCTAATGAATAGAAGTCCTCTCCCTCTAGATCTGTTCCTGGCCTGTCCCCTCTATGTCCTTTATTTGGGATTATCTCTAATATGAGTCTAAGTCACAAAACTGTCTATGTAGCAATGCCTACCTTTGTAATCCCAGCATTCTGAGAGATTGGAAGTAGAGAAATAGTAAGATCAAACCCAGCCCAGATAATTTAGGGACTTAGCAAGATAAAATAAAAATAAAGGGTTGGCCAGATAGCTCAGGGGATTAAAACACCTGCTTAGACAGGCACAGGAACCGGGATTCAATCCCTGGTTTGCTGTGCCAGCCCCACCTCCTGCGTGCAATGAGATGCAATTGAGACTGGGCGTGATGGCATGTGCCTGTAATCCTGTAGCTCTTGGGAGGCTGAAAACAGGAGGATCACTACAAGTCTGATCTGTGTTGTGAGACCCTGTAGACCCTGTACTGAATACATAAAAAAAAAATAAAAACTTCAAAGGCCTGGGAATGTAGCTCAGGAGTAGAGCACTTGTGTAAGCATTTGTGAAGCTCAGTTCAATCCCCAACACTACAAAAACAAAACCCAAAACAGGTGCAATAATGTAGCTGTTCAATATGCCCTGAAAGGCCCATGTTCAAAGGCTTCGTCTCCAGTTGGCACTGCTGGGTGAGAAGTGGCAGAAACTTTAAAGGCGGGGCCTAGGAGGCCTTACCTCATCAAGGGTGTACCCCAAAAAAGATTTGTGAGATGCCAAAGAGATTCGTGGAGTGCCTCTGTCTCTCTGTTTCTCTCCTAGGCATGAGATGAATGGCTGTGATTTGTCACACTCCTGCCGTGTTGTGCCCACAACAGGATCAACTAATCAGCTTTCTAAATTGTAAGCATGACCATGTAAGCCAGATAGGAACTGCTAAGCCGATTCCCTCAGGTTTTTGTTACAGTATGTTATAGTTTGTGTGTATTTGTTCCCCCCAAAGCCTCATGCAGTCATGGGACAGACTTCTAGAGTTTGTGATTAACTCATGATCTACTGGGATTGTAGGTGTGAGTACTTCCCTCAGCCTGGGACGGATCGCCTGAGAGCAACTTAAGGGAGAAAGACTTGCTCTCTGTAGCCATTATTGCTGCTTCTCTTCCCTTTGCTCTTGCTCTTTTGCACCACCATGAGAGATTGCTCTCTGCCATGTGCCACTCTGCCTTGGAGCCAGCCAAGTATGGACTGAAACGTCCATTAACTGTGAGCTAAATAAGCCTTTCCGTCCTTCACTTTGGGTGTCAAATATTTGTCCCAGCAATGAGAGAAAAGTAACTGAGACACAGTAATAGACAGCTGACTGGCACAGTAGGTCCTGCTAAAGAATACCATTTAGCATTGTATGATTAATGTCTGAAATTTTCAATTTACAGTGGCAAGTGCAGAAGTTATTCTCAATTCATCTGCCCCATCATCAATCAGGGCTGCAATCATAACTACATAGGCGGGCCGGCGAGATGGTTCAGTGGTCTAAAGCGCCTGCTTAGGAAAGCTCAGGCAACTGCAGGGACTGCGGTTCGATCCCCGGCACCACATGCTGCGCCAGCCCCACCACCAGGGCAGGCTGAGCCAGCCACAAAATAAATAAAGAAGCAAACAAACAAACACAACAAGCAAACAAATAAATAAATAAAATAAAAAATT
>PVKN010019151.1:0-16506 GCA_004027915.1 Capromys pilorides | reverse complement strand
ACAATGTTACACTGAATACAAACAGCCTGCCAAGGTCAGGTCCGCTGCCTGCCGTCCAGCTGGGAGTAAGTTTCTATAAGATCAGTGTTTAAGTTACTTATCTGTTGTTGTTGGGACAGATACCGGCCACACAAGCTTAGGGGAGGAAAGGTTTATTTAGCTCACAGTTCCTGGAGGTTTCAAGATGCTGCCCCGCTTCATAGGGACTAGAGGAGGGGCTGGGGCGCTGCCGTGTCCAGGATGATCTGTTCCATATCTCTGTGCAACACTGTTGCCATGGGGGTGGGGGGCACTGTGACAGCGCGTGCTGTCAGTTTAACAGTTCGGGCCTCTGCTGGCCACACCCCCTCAAGCCCCGCCCCTAGAGCCACAAGCTTGACAGCCCCACCCCTTGAGCCGCATGCTTGACAGCCCCATGGTTTACATGAGGCTTTGAGGGGACAAACACAAACCACAAGAGTTATGGAAACAAGGGCAGGATCAGAGAGTCAGTGACAGACTTGTCCTGGACAGCAGCTCGTCACCCCTGGAGCACCTTCTCATGTGCAGACGTCACCACGCCCGGGTTTAGGGGGCGTCTGGCCTGCGCTCTGTGGAACACGAGTCTCAACCCCTGGTATGGCAGGGCCTTCTGGTTGCCTCATAGCAACATTTTTATGCCCATCAGAAAAACTCAAGCCGCAAAACAAAGTTGTTTTGTTTTTCTCCTCCAAGCATTTTAAGGAGCTAAGACATAAATATTCATGAGCGATACAGGAAAGCCAGGGAAGGAGACGGAGACGTTGTTGCGGTAGGGAAAACAATTATGTGAAATTTTTATAGCATAGCCACTTCCCTCCCTGGTAAACTCTGACAACAGGGAAGAAAGCACCAAATGTCAAGTTGATCATCCTTACCCACGCATGTGTAGTCATTCCCATGCGAGTGCCCGCCACATCTCCCTGGGCCCACTAGACCCCACCATAATTCTTCTAAGTTGTCCTTTCTAGGGCAGAGGCTCTCACTGACCCTGGGCCAGTGGGTCCCCCACGGAGTGAGCTTTAGATGGATTCGCAGATGTTACTGGAAGACTGATTTGTATATTCCCTCTCAAACACTAGTGTGATCTTGGAAAGGAGCTGGAGGAGCGAAGGGGCCAAAGAGCGCAGGGGCCAAATAGACTCAGTCTCTGGGGCTCGGGCCCAGGGCTCCTGCTTCACTTTAAGACAGCCGGGCCAACACGAAGTGTGTAGCTGGCCTGATGGTTACACCTTTGACCTCGACCTCTTTGGGGAAGCAATTCAGCGTCTGGGGCTGGCCTGGCAGTATGTGCTTACTGAGTGACCTTGTTCTCCACGACTCCAGTATCCTTGGGCCTATTCTGCCATCGCACTCTGCTGAAGGAGCCAATGAATTAGCACCACTGTTTTCTGTTGTTGCTTTTGTGGCAGTGGGGATTGAACCCAGGGCCTTGCCTATACCAGGCAAGAGGTCTACCAGTGAGCTACATCCTCCACCCTTTGTACTTTTTGAGCCAGGGTCTCACTATGTTGTGCAGGTTGGCCTCCAACCTGTGATCCTAAGGGCTGGGGAGATAGCTCAGTAGAATAAGTGCTTCCCTGGCAAGTGTAAGGGCGTGAGTTCAATCCCCGGTTCAAAAAAAAAAAAAAACCTGTGATCCTCCTGCCTCAGCCTCCCTGATAGCAGGCTAATACAACACATATACAAACATCTAACCACTAGCTATGTTTAAAGATTGGTTTAAATTGTCTGTTCAAATGGTTGAGGAAGAGAAAAAGGAGAAAGAGAAGGAAAAAGTTATAGATACATTCCTAGAATCTGCTAGTCCCTTACTTAGTGGGCCTAGAGGAGTATGGTTCCGATTTTTCACTGGAGAGAATGAAATTTTCATAAGTGACCAACAAACAGTGCTAATGTTTTCTGTCTTAGCCTATCTGCTAGCCTCATGAGTGCCATTCTTTCCGGTTCTTGCCACTGTCCGGGGCAGGCCCTTTATACTGGTGTGCTGGCCAGTCTGTATTCCATGATTCCTGGACATCTCATTGCATCCTTGTAGTAACCCTGTTTTGAAAGAGTTTATCACATGCCCACTCAGAGGCTGGAGAGCCTAGAGGCCTTGCCCAAACCTCTGCTCTGGGATGCAGCCTAAGCCGTGTGATTTCTGCACGCTTTCCTAACAGATCCCAGGCTGCATTCCTCTGCTCGGGAAGTCATGGGGAGCACGATCCTTTATCACTGAGCTGATGTCTCTTCTTTCAGAGAACAACCTGCCACAATGTTAAGTGGCCTGGGCAGCCACTTTTCTGAAAACTTAGTTTTGAAACCCACAACCCTGCCCCCACCTTCCCTGAGGACTGCCAGGTTTCTGGAGATCTGAGACAGAAATTTGCTGGAAGAATGGACGGTTCTGTTCCCGGATAGTGAAGTGTGCCCCTCACTGAGGATCTGCTATCCTTTAGAAAAGTTCCCGCTGTTGGCCTGTGTGGCTCTGGCAGCAGCGACGCCGGGTGCAGATGCCAATCCATTCACACCAGTGGGACAATCGGCTCTCTCTAAATCTCACTGTGGTACACATTGTGCAAGCGAGTTTCATTAGGAAGCAAACCATATTCTTCCACTGAAGGTCCCCACTGAACCAAAACCCACATTCACTGTTCCTCCAAGATTTTACTCACGAAAAAATACAAGAGAATGAACTACATAGCCAACTCCATGATTTCTTCCCTCTTAATAAAATTTATGCCGTGTGAAGTGCACATGGTGGCCCCATTTGGATTTAGACTCGCTCAGCTTCCTCCGGCCTCCTGATTTACAGGGCGAAGATGCACACAAACAGCCTAACAATGCAGTTGTGAGTGCACATCTGAAATTCTGACTGGACTGGTGAGCAAGTCGGCTGTCTCTGGTCTGCTTCTGTAACCTGCGTGGATTCAGGCCTCAGGAAGAACATTCCTAACTGTGGTAACAGGCAGGGATAAATAATGCATTTGGAGGAGACAGCCTCATTTTGCTGCCGTTGTTAGAATGCATTCCCGATATTATGGGCTTGCAAATTTAATCTTAATTTCTTCGGTGATTTTTCTCTTTAAGATTCTCCATTGATCCCTGGAGTCAGGGAAATGCATAGTTTATCATCTGCCTGATCAACAATAGCTGAGTTCCCCCAAGTTGCCTCATCCATTTCCTTCCATCAGATCACGATACGATTTTAATTTTTCATGAAAAAGCAAAACTGCCACTTTCTCCATGGCCAGATAACTGGGGTAATTGTTCACACACACTAAAGCAGCTTCAGCCGGAGGCTCCCGAGGCACTGCGCTGACCCGGATGGGAAGTGGGAAGGAGGCTGCCTTGGCAGGGGCTCAGGAGGCAGCTGTGGGGGTGGGCGAGGGTGGGATGGTGGATGGGGTGAGCTGGGGGTCCTGCCCTGGCCCCCAGAGTGCAGAGAGAAGCCATCTCATCCACGAGATAGTCCGAGGATATGTTTCCATCTCCAAAGAATACAGATAAAAACCATTTCTTCTGTCCCAAATTTGAATATTTTCCAAGTACAGTATAATTTATTTGGTCGGTTCTTTAAGTAAAATGGAAATTTCAAATGAGGACGTTTAAGCATAATGGAAACGCTGTGGCAAGTCAGCCTTCAGTGGTTCGAGGGCCCACGCGGTCTTGCTTGCCTTCCTTGGTGTGCTCAGCACTACTTACGTCCTTCTGTGTTGATTCACGCTCTTGTTTCTTGACCCCCTCCACCAGTTGAGCCTTAGGAGGACAGGCTCAAAACAAGGCCTGTGGGCTGAGCCCCGTGCTAGGCACGAAGGAGTGGCTGGGTCAGTCCTGGTTGAGAGGACTGTGCCAAGCAGGGGCCCAGCACGGGACTAAGCTGACGGTATCTGCAGTCACGGCACGAGGCTACTCTGAGAATCACTTTCCTTTCTCAACCAAAGAGGGTCACCAAGGGCCCCAGGTGAGAATAACTCAGGCTTTCATTCACTGGCAAATGGGTGAACCAAACGTGGTAGAGACACCGAAATCCCGGCAGGACAGAAGGGCTGGTCCAGGCCATCACACAGAAGGGCCACAGGAACAGGGTACTCAGTGAAAGAAGCTGACACGAAGGGCTCCGTGGCATACTCGGATGTGGGTAGACTGTCCTGAAGAGGCCATGCCACTGAGCCAGGGGCAGCTGTGTTAGCAGTGGCAGCCTAGCACGGGAAGTGGCAATGCTGGGCAGTGGCAGGGAAGTGGCATGAGGCTTCTTTTGGGGGTGATGGGAGCACTTCTAAAATTAGCCTATAATAACCACTGGATAATTATGTAAACATATCTTAAAAAAGCACAAACCACAGAATTGCACAAGTAGACAAATTTTATCTCAAATTATATTTAAAATTATATCCAATATAGCTATTCTCTTTTTAAAACATTATTAAAAATGAAGTCCTGGGTTAACTTCATGAATTCTTTCCCCGGTTTTCAGGGAATGCACAGAGGTATAGATAATGTGCCTGCTATTGTCATGCAAAATACATATAAAACTCCAAAGAACTCGTAGAGGGTGACACTCTCCCGTGAGGACTGAGACGATGCTGTGACAGCACTTGATCCAGAGTGCCACTGAGGAAGGCCGACAGCCACCCAATGCCTATTGCTGGTGCAGAATGAACCCTACGTAAATATTTGCCGTTATTGCTCTTTGAGCATCGCACAAGGCGGAGGAGCTGAAGGGCTGCAAGAGCGCTCCGGCCTCCTGCTGTGCCCAGGCTGAGGGCCTCTGCGCCACCTCTGCTGAAGCGTGTGACTTTCTACAGCCCCAAGGCTAAGCTAACATCTCATCCTTCACCTGTGCTGTCCACGCTGCCATGCAGCCCAACAACCTGATTCATGACCCTGAAGAAATTCTTCAGCAGATGACGGGTCTCTCTCTTCCTGAGAAGAGGAAACTTGATTTTTAAATGAGATTTCTCCTCCCATAAGGTTTCACCTCCCTTTTAGCAACAGTGCTGGGGAAAGGGCAGCCCCTGCCCCCACACAGCAATCCGTGTACCTCCTCCTGATGGCTCTGTGTGGAGGAAGATAGCCAGCCCCTGACTTAGGCACTTCGACAAAGCCTGCCTCCTGTGGAACACAGGTGGAAAGGGACCATGGCCATTGGCCTACTGGGCCTTAGGAGCTCCCCACCAGGGCTGCAGGCGTGCTGGCTGCTGAGGTCGCGCTGAGGCTGTCTGGGGTGTGAGTGTCTCGTCCAGAGGTGCTGAAGTCCTGCTTCAGGCTTGGTTGTAGGTTTTGTTTTTAAGCCTAATTGTGCATGAGCTGTGAGGCAGCACCACGGAGGAAACGTCTCACAGGTGGCTCAGTGACAAATGTGTGCTGGGCCATCTGGATTCACAGGGCCGAGCAGGCCAGACACTGCCCTTCCCTGCCTGGAACCGAGTCTCAAAGGAATACAGAGGTGACCCACAGGTGGGCAGGGAAAGATCTGTGCCCGGAGACAACTTGAAGACAGCTATGGAGTGCAAACTCCAGCTCCCCAGCCCCTATGCCCAGAAGGGAGCAGTCAGCAGCAACAGACCCTAGAAGGGACAGATAGCCAAAGCCGGCCTAGGGCTGCAGTGTCCCACGGAGGGGTGCAGAATGGACTCGGGTGGAGAAAGAAAAGAGCTGAAACAGAACAAGACTGAAGCCAGGGAATGTCTGTGTTCAGAGGAGCTGCCTTGCCTGCCAATGGTCCCTGTTACTAAGAAAGGTTCCATGCCACAGAGGAAAGCGAGGGCTGCAGCGCTGCTGATGGGCTGGCTCAGGCTGGAAGAAACACTATGTGAGCGTGGTTATCAAAGCAAGGAGGAAACCAGGCAGTAATGCCAAGAGACACAAATCCAGACTCAGGTTTCTGAGGGTACTAGGCTACCATCGGGACTACAGTTAATTCATTTATAGCAGATTACCGAGACAATAATAGAGGCTGCTAGGAAGAGCCAGGCTCTTATAAAACAGTCCTTGCAAGGTAGGACCTGCCCAGGGATGACTTTGAGATCAGCACGGACTGCTACAGACCCTCGAGAGCCAGAGAGAGACAACTTGTGGAGAACACTGCAGAGCTGACTGAGGTGGGCCCTTAACTTTGCCATGGTGCACATCACCTCTGGCCCAGCTCACGAATCCCACTGCAATCACAGGTGCCAGAACTTAGCCACTGGGAGAGCTGGAAGCTGGCAAGAGTCTTTCTGCAACAGCATGGGGCCTGCTGGGTAGGAGGTGAGCGAGGGGAAGGACCCCAACTCCTCCTTTGGCACAGAGGCTCTGGATCTCAGTGCCACAGTCACTGGCAGTTGGGCAAGAGGAGGGTGGTCTCAAGCAAGGCCATCAGGAGGCCCTGCAGTCCCTTTGAAGGACGACTGGCCCTGGATGGGAAATCCAGACGACTCCAGCCCACAGAGCCAGCTGCAGGAGTACCATCCAGAACCTGCAGCTTCTTGTGGACCAAAGCTATCTTTGCAAGAGCACCCAGCAGGGGGTGCACAGCTGAAGGCAGACCTGCTTTAGACACGCCTCATCCCTGCCAAGATGCACACCCTGTGGGGGCCCATTTGTGGTGCCCACCCTACCCAAAGGGCCATGATGTTCGGGCTGGAACTAGGCTGGGCTTGGGCTCCTTTGGAGGGGTGAAGGATCCTTTATTCCCCCATCACAACCCACCTTGACCTTGGCCTCAACCGGGCCTCATTATTTGTCCTGGAGGTAATGGTTGGTTTAGGAAGCAGCCTTTTCTCATGGTGCTGCTGTGTCATCCAACTTTCACTCTGAGTTTTGGGTATAAGAGATGAGACACCAGCAGGTCATCAGGGCAGTGGAGGCCTCTGGGCAGGTGCAGCAGGGTGGAAAGCACTCAGCAGAAGACAAAATCCTTTGTCACTGCAGCTCTGTCAACAGCCAGCAGCCTGCAGAAGGTGCTGTGTCACAGCTCCTCCCTGGGCCTGTCAGGCCACCCTACAGGAATGTCCACACCCACTTTCCTTCTCTGGACCCTTCCCTAAATTCTCCTTGAAAACTGCAGCCTCCACAGATGTCCTTACCCTGGCCCCAGCCATCCAGTTGCCTTTCATAGGCTGCCCTCGCTCTGCCCACCCTTCTCAGAGGGGCGTCTGTCTAAGAAGCACATCCACATGGGTCCCCTGCCCCTTGGGCAGCAAATTGGGCAAATTTCTATGCCTTTCAGGAGGTAGGAGCCCCTGCAGCAAGTGCAAGGATTGGCACAAGTGGCACTGTCACCAACTCAGCTATTTTTGTAGAAAACTGAAAGGACAGCACATTTTACCCAAAGCCCTTGCTGGACCCTAGAAGAGGGGTTGGCTTACACAAATAGGGTTTTTATAAGTCATAGAAAGAGTTAAAAAGTCCCGTTCTTTAGTGGTTATGGAGGAAGAATGGAAGAAATTTACTAGTTTATAAGGAAGAACTTTAGCTTTATAAGAACCACTGAGTATTAAAGAAAATCAAACTTTTGTATCAGACTTCAAATAGTTCATCTTAGAATGTGTGCCCTGCTTTGGCCAAAAGAGAATCTCTACTCCAGGCCTCTGTGGTTTCACCTGCTCTTTGTGGTAGTGTGTGTGACTGTCTCCTTTCTCTGGGTGACAGCAAAACATGGTGAAGAGTGAGCCGTGTGTCTGCCCTTGGGACCCCAGTCCTGCTCTGTAGCTGATGCCCCACGAGGACCTCAGCTCCCTCCTCTCCTACCACCACCCAAGGTTGTCATAAGGACAAAGTGAGATCCTGAGTGCTGAACCACAGAGCCATCTGGATGCCAGCACCTTGCATTTATTAAATAACTGTCTCAGCATGGTTGTAAGAGAGACGCTATGCAGGCTATATCTCAATTTGGGTGTGATCTTACAGGTAACTTTACCCACAGAACTTGCCGGTTCTTCTCTTGTTTTTAATCTCTTTGTCAAGGCTTTCAATACATCCCTTTGACAACAGCTATGAATTTTGGTTTAAAAATGAAGTGTGACTGCCCAGGTGATGCCACTTCTCTGCCCAGACCATAACTTTGCAAACATCCTGGATTGCCAAGAGTTTCTCTCCACAGAGGGGGTCTGTGGCAGCCTGTGTGCACTTGTGCTCTTATGTGGGAGCTCTGGGAACAATTAAGGTGGCAGAGTTCACGCTCACAGCCAGCTCTCTAGAGCAGATGCTAAAGACACTGTCTGGATCCTCAGAGTGGGAGGCCTGGATGGGAAAGCAATGACACCACTGCCCAGGCAGGCAGTGCGCACTAGCTCTGGCTAACTTGGAGGGCGGGAGGATGGCCAGGCTGGTTGGCAGCAGCCAGATTTGGGGACACTGCAAGGCAGGTACAATTTAACTTTGAAATATGCAGCCCCTCAAGCTAGGTTAAGTAAGGATAGCCAGGACATGGTGCCCTACAGAAGCCCTTTTGATCCCTTCAGGAGAGGCAAACGATCTCTGATCACCACGTTCCCAGCAGAGGCGCAACTCGCAAAGCCAGTGCAGCTGCAGACAAGCTACGGTCCTACGTGGGTTGGCTTGAATGGGCAGTAAACACCGCAGTGATTGGGCCCAGGGCCTCAAGAAACGCTCTAGACCAGTTCCAGGCTACAGAACCAGTCCCTGTGTGCAAGGGCGGTAGACTGCAGAGTTGTGCTCTGAGCAGCCTGGAACACCATCAGCACCGTGTGTGGGCACAACGCCATCCTGAGCCACAGGTATCTGAGGCTGCACCCTTGTTACCTGGTAATTTACTAGTCATGTGGGCCTCTTCCAGAAGTCAAGTCCTTCTTCATGTAGCCAACCTTCCCTGTCTCCAGTTCTAGGCTACAGGGGCTGTCTTCTCAGTGTTACTGGGCATCGTCCCAAGTGAGCAGGAAGTCTCAGCCCCTTGAAGCAAGGCCACAGTGAGATGAACTCACACTCATGACCCACAGCCTTCATGGTGCCAGCAACAAAACACAGGCTGATGGGTGAGACCGTGGGTCAGGTATGTGTGTGGGGTGGGGAGAGGGGCTTTGAGGGACAGAGACAGAAACAAAGAGAAAAGAGGGAGGGAGAAAGAGAGAGGGACAGAGAGAAGCAGGCAAGCTGAGAGGCCAGGAAAGACAGTAGGCAAGGGAGAGCCACCTTGAAAATCCTTGAGGGCGATGCAGAAAGGCTGGAGGAGAGAGGGAGAGAGAGGAAGAAGAGGGAGAGTGAGGAGAGGAAAGGGAGAGGGAGGGTGATAGAGAGTGACTGATTTCCCCAGGACTGGAGAAACACCCATAATTCCAGCGGGCGTTCCTTCCCTCACTCTGTCCTTCAGTTTCTTTACAAACTAGCTCAATCATCAGCCATGTCTGAAAAAGCTTCTGAGGAGATAAGTTGAAGAAAAATGTGCTTGCCTGTGAAAAATCCGTCACCCCACATGAGTTCCCTGCACTAACTTGGGTGGAGAAGACAAATATAGGGCTCTCAAAGGACCTTCACAGCGTGCCCCCAGCCCCACCACGGCCCGGCCGAAAAGCACTCGCGCAACTAGAGAGGAAAAACCTGCACGAGGCTCGCTGGTATGTGTGTGTGTGCATCAGAGCTCCACAAACCAGGCTGTGCTATTCCTATCTGGCCGGAAATAAACTGAGGCTCAGGGAGGACCACTTGCCCAATACAGCATGTCTAGGACAAGACAGAGAATCTGGGGCTCCTATGTGACAGCCTAGGGCTCTGACACCCACTCCCCAGAGGACAGCAGGGACTACAGTGTGTGTGCATTCCTCTCCAGCGGGAGAGGTCCAGCTTGAGTCTAGCGCACCAGGGGCATGTGCCGTCCCAGAGGACACTGCAAGGTGGGCACCTCCCCGCAGCAAGCTGAGAACGACCGTGCCCCCCCACCCTCTCACCCCCCACCCCCTCAGCGCCCCGCCCTCCCAGCATTAATTAGGCCAGGGTGACCACGCCCTGCACAGGGTAGGCCTCTGGGATTCCTGTCGCTGCTGCCTGCCAGCGCTTGCTGCCCTCCGCAAGTGGAGCTGTCACCATCTCTCCTCACGGATGATGGAGAGCAGCTGCTCTGGGGTTAAGCACCAGTCAGGGGCCCCTGCACGCTTCATGGCAGGGTCTGTGTTGTGGCAAGCTCCTCCAGCGTCCACTGCCTCTGTGGCCTCAGGTGAGAGCCTGTCTTGTGGCCTAGGGCTTTCACTATGAAATGTGAGCCCCGCACCTCCCAGGGTCACCGTGAGGGCTTCGGGAACTGCTGACGGGAGGTTAGCGCGCTGCCTGGTAGGCGCAGTCCTCCGGCGGTGTGGGAGCAGCAGCGTGGCTGCTCCTCGTGCCTTCTACCTCAGATGGCAGCGCAGGTGGCTTGGGACCAGCCCTCCGCTAGCCAAGCAAAGGACCAGCACTGGGACTGCAGGGCTGGCTTTGTCTCCTTAACCTGCAGAGCCTGGGTCCGGCTCCTACACCCGCAGGACGTCTCCCCACTACCCTGGGCCTCTGAGTTGCCATCTCAGAATAATTTGCCTAGCGCAGAGATGGAGAAGCAATTAAATTCAGACCTTCCCCCACACAACTGACGTTTGGAGGGGCTGGACGCTGGCTAGAGTAGCGACCACAGTCTACTAGTGCTTTATAATTTTGATTTTTGCTGAAATAGTTGTTTGTTTGTGTGGGTTAGGATCATCTTCTAAGGGCCAGGCGCAAGGAAATCCTGCGTGCCACAGGCTCTCTCCTTGGTGAGGGGTGGCCATAGACAGATGTGGGGTTGTGTCCTAGGTGGAGGGTGAAAGCTTCGTGTTTAAGTCTGGGTGAGAAAAGGGTTTTTTTGTTTGTTTGTTTTTCCTTTATGTCTTTTTTGAGATAGGGTCTCGCTATGCAGCTCAGGCTGACTTGAGCTCGCTTTATAGCCCAGGCTGGTCTCAAACCCACAATTCTCCTGCCTCAGCCTTCCAAGGGCTGGGATTTCAGGAATGTACCACGACGCCCGGCAAAAAATAGTATTCCTAGGAGTGTAGATTTGGAGGAAAATCTCCATGCCAATGCCAATTTTCACACTTGAAAATAGAAATCTAGTATTAGGAATTCCCTTTACCCCAGGTAAGATGGTCCACATCTCCCACCACTTGGCCATTGCCCTCTGGAATCTTGAGATTGCCTGTCAGAGAGCCACAGAGCAACCCCAAAGCCCCTGCTACAAGACCTGCCCCAAGGCCACCCTTGATGGGCAGAGGATGGGGTGCTGGGAGGGCCACGCTGCAGATGCTGTGGAGTGGTGGGGTCTCCCCACCTTGCGTCGAGCCCTGACCTGGCATAAAGCACTGAGCATCGGCCTCACACCATCCAGGATTCTTCAGAGCAACCCCAAGCTCTGGAGCTCTGGGCCCGCAGGGGTCACATTGCTCAGCTAACCTTCTGCGTGACAGCTGACCAGTCTCAACCCCCAGACCCCCAACCCACTGCTTGTCCCTGTTCTGAGCTTTCCATTGCAGGCCAAGTTAGAACTGGTCACCTTGTTACACAGAGCAGGTCAAGCAGAGGACATGAGTACTACCATCATGGGCAGCATGGAGCAAGGGCTCCCTCTCTCTGGCGAGGGACTCCATTTTCTGCAGGGTGCTGTCCAGGGGACTCTGTTAGCTCAACATTGTCCCTGGACATGAGAAAAACTCTGGACTGAGAGGTCGGCATGTTCTCAGAAGACATGCACATAGCCAAGGTCAGGGACCAATACTGGTGCTGGGGCAGAAAATATGACATCTTAAGGCACATGTGGTGCACTGCACCTGGGCGATGGATGCATACGCCACTCCCAAAGGAGCCCTTAGCGCCTCTGCTTGGCACAGCCCAAGGCAGGTCCCTGATCAGCCTGGATAGCTCTGGTTGCCACCCCTCTACTGTGACTGGGACAGGAGCCATCCATCACCAATGTCTGAACATTCAGGTCAAAGGTTCACCTCTTCCCTGAAAGCAAGTGTCCACCTGCGTGCTGCCACCAATGGCCTCACTTCTTGTCGCCCACCCGCTGCCAGGAAATGCCTGTTCCCGCTGACTGTGACTGCCAGGGGACACCACATTCGAGGACGTTGGCACAGGACATTCTGCTCTTTGTTAACTTGCTCTCTTCTCTTTTTGAAAACTTTATTTTACCTGTACTTGCTTATATGTATTTTCTGCATAGTTCATCTTATGACCTACATGATATTTGTAAAAAAAAAAAAAATCTAATAGTATAATAGATGCTGGGAAAGGGAAAGAGTCTATTCAAAGGGAAGGAACAACAGAAGTGAGGAAAAAGACGAAAGAGGAGAAAAAGATATATTTATGTACATATACAGTGTAGCTTGGACAATTGTACTGCTGATTTCTGCTGGTCTGTTGACAGGAGCAGTTAATGCTTAATTTTTTTGTTCTCCTTTTTAATTATTTTTGTTAGTAGAGGAACATTTATTTATTTCTCAAAATGTTTATTATGAGTGCAATGTTCATGGAAAATCAAGACCTGGCAAGGAATCCCAATTAGACATAAATTACGTCCTACTCTGAGCTGGTGGCTGTCACAGCCAGAAGCCACATTAAACGGCACCTCTCTTCTCCTTGTAGGTCATCATCATTTTCTTGATTTCAGCGATTGCTTTTCCTGGATTCACACCCTTGGGGAAGACCTGTGTACAATTCATGATGGTGTGGCAGTGGTACTGTGAGAGCTGCTGGGTCCTGCATCTTGGCCAGGGCTCCTCTGGGAAGGTGTCCTTGGAGTTGATCACCCAGCGGTAGGCCTGCATGAGGACCGCAGGCCCCAGGTACTTGTCTCCATTCCACCAGCTAATGCTGATGCTGCAGCAGGCACAGAAGATGCGCTCATATAGCCTACCCAGTTTCTCATGATCTTCTATGGACTACAGACACTGCTTCAGTGGCCAAGATGATGGTTGGGGTTTCCGTGAAGTGACAGTTCTGGCCACAGTCCTGGGTGGAGCCTGCCTACAGGCCTGCCAAGGGGCCTACAGAGCTGTAGCCAGAGCTCCTGAATCAAGAAATTTGACATCTACTGACTGAACCCAGACAAGACTGCAGATACCCTTGTATGCAGACTTATGAAGTTGATCTGAATAAATGTGATTCTGTGGTGCTGGATGTTTTAATCAAGCTCGAGAATGAGATGGATTTCACCCTGATCTTCTGGAGATCATGCAGAGAAGGCATCTGGGGTTCATGTGCAGTGAACATCGACGGAGGCAACATCCTGGTCTGCATGCATGGAATCGACCCCAACCTTGCCAGAATCTGCCGCACACGTCCGTGATCCAGGAGCTCCCTCATAATTTGAACAGCTTCTATGCCCAGTACAAATCTACTGAGCCCTATTTGAGGAAGAAGGACGAGTCCCAGAAAGGCAAGCAGTGGCATCTGCAGTCCACAGAAATCCTTTTTAGTTTCTTATAACAATTTACCAATTTTGCATGTTTATCCCTGGTAATCCAAACAACTAATTTGAAGCCAACATTATGCAATATAACAACCATTGTTGAATTTCTATTACTTTGTTGAGTGAAATTCTGTATCATTTCTAACTTTTTTAAAACTATTTTTATTCTCTTTTTAAAACAATTAAAAATCTACATGTATCCTAAAAAATACAGGACTGTCTTATAATGGACATGTTTTGCTCAGGTGTTACAGAGAAGCATAGCTGTGTAGTAAAATAAATAACAAATGTGTCCACCTCTTAGGTCACTTTGATCTATAAGTAAATGAAAACACATAGCACACACAGCATGGTCGCTGGAGCATAAGCACTATTATCAAGCTTGACTTGCCAGAACTTGACTTTATTTTTCAGATCAGATTTAGGCTTTGTTGATCTTTATTGCTTTTTCATTTTCTACCAGTTTTTGCTCTTGTATTTGTTATTTTTAAAGTTCCTGAGTTGACCTCTTGGCTCTTTCTAATTTTCTGAAGTTATATTGAACATACGGGGCTGGCAAGATAGCTCAATAGACTCAGCGCCTGCTTAGGTAAATGCAGGGACCAGGGTTTGATCTCCAGCACCACATCCTGTGCTTGCCCCACCCCCAGGTGTGCAGAGCCGGCTAAGGAGACCAGGTGTGATGGTGCATGCCTGTGATCCCAGCACTGAGGAGGCTGAAAACAGAAGGATTACTACAAGTCTGGGCTGCATAATGAGATGCTGTTACAAATACAATACATTGGAGATATGTTTAGTTACAACCATTGAGTCTACTTGTGAAAGTACAGGCATTGCTATTTCTTTTTCTATGTTTCCTCACAATAAATACAGAAAAATAAAGTGTTTAAATATAAAAATTGAAGGCTATAACTTGCCCTTCAAGTATCACTTCAGCAGCACCTTATAGATTTAATAGGTAGTGAGTTGATTATCGTCTGGGTCTGAAGTTTCAGAAATTTTCACTAAGATCTCCTTTGACCTATTTTATAGTTTGTTTCTAAATCTTTAGCTCTATGGATTTTTATAGTTTGCTTATGGATGTATAATTTTATTGTATATTAGTCAAAGAATATGGTCTATTAATTACACAATTAATAGACAATATTGTACACAATATTGGATGAGGTTTTTGTGGTCTAGAATGTCACCAATTTTTGTAACGCAATATGCAAAAAATGTGAGCCAGGTGTACAATTGTACATGTAGTAGTTGGACAAAGTTTACTATCATTTTCAAATATCTAATTTGTTCATTGAGCTTACCATTCTGTGAAATCTGAAAATCTAAAATCTAAAGAGCTCTAAAGCCTGACCGTGTTAGAGTACCATGTCACTGCTTGAAATGTTTTGAATTTTACAGCATTTTGTGTTTCAGAGTTGTGAATTAGTGGCATCAGTGGGACATCAGAATGCCCCGTGGGCACTGTGGATTTGTGGAGTTTTGTCTGTAAGTCTCTAGGATGTTCTGAAGCGTCTATTTAGCAACCATGTTAAGTATATGTGCTTGTCGTCTCTGAACTTTTTATTTCATCAACGTGCAGTAAATTTAAGTCCACATTTGTCCCTGAAAGCACACTCTGACATTAATGCTACTACAAAGCATTTTTTCTTCTGACATTTGTTAATGTATATTTCCATCCATTTTATTTCAAATTTTGTCTCATTCTTGCTACAATAGCTCTTATAAGTAGCACATCTCTGGATTTAAAAAATTCAGTCTGAGAATTACCATTACCTAGTTAATGAGTGCAATATAATAACATTTATACTGATACATGCAGATCCACTTTGGCCATCTTTATATACTTTCATATTCTTACACAATTTTAGCTTTGTATTATTATTATTTTTTTACCTAGAATCACTTATTTTTCTCATCTATTGAATTGACTGGGTTCTGCATAGCTAACCTTCTTTTTTCCCATTTTCTGTTTTGGAAGTCATATTCATTTCTATTCCTGCACAAGTTGCCATTAAAACTTTTAGTATCAGTTTCAACATAGGTCACAAAGTCTAGTAAACCATGTTATTTTCTGAAATAACACAGGAATCATAAAATGTCTTGTTACCGATCATCATTTCCTCTAATCTTGTACTTATATGCCCCAAACCAATCATTTTATCAATGATGAAATACAGTTAGAGTTTACTTATATTTACCCATGGTTTGTCAGTTGTCCTTCTCAATAGTGATGCCTACATTCCATTATTTTCTCTCGGAGTCGACTACCATTTTTCTAAAGTATAAGCCTCAATGACTCTTTCAGTAAGAATTTGTGAGTCACAACACACAAAGTGTCTACCCTTGTTCTTGAATGGAACCCTCAGGTGACTATTTTCCCTCATAATTTGTCCATGACTTAGTGTGTCGCTTCAATGTAGGAATTTACATCTTTCTTTTAATTGTTGAAAAGGCTTGGCTGTGGTCACTTCAGTAGTCCTCTCCCTCCATCCCTTTGTCCTTTTCTTAGGGACCTTTTGACTACCTATTCAAGACTTTTAATAATGTATTTTGACAAAATTCCTTAATGACGTTTCCATATAGTAATATTCTCTGTCACTGTCTGTTTTCTATTTTCCTTGTGTTTTTCTAAGCTTGTTAATGGTAATTTCCCCAGAGCTGTCTTCCATTTTAAGAATTTTCTCTTAGCTATTTCTAATATGCTTCTGAATCCATCCATTAAGTTATTAACTCATTAACTTTAATTTCGAGAAATTTTACTTGTTCAAATTTTCTTTTTCTCCCTGTCTTTCTTTATAATTCTCTTTTCCCCTTTTATGCTCAAATTATTTCAAACATGGATTTTTAAAAGTCATGTTCACATTACTTATCTAAAAATTCTAGAAGTGCTAATCCTCCAATCTCCTAAATTTGTTAATCTGCCCTCTTCCTTATAATCTGTACCATAAAATGGGCTCAGATCTTGTTGTTCCACTGAGTACCCCACACATCCTGGTGCAGAGATAACTCCTTTAAAGGGACTTCATGTGTTTCTCCTAGGCATCCTAGGGGCTTTGCTGATCTTGGACCTACCTTTATTTCTGGGTTTTGAATTT
>PVKN010019150.1:0-16503 GCA_004027915.1 Capromys pilorides | reverse complement strand
TTTTTTTTTTTCAGAACCGAGGGTCAAACTCAGGACCTTGCACTTGCCAAGCAGGCACTTGTGTCTCTCAGCTATCTCCTCAGTCCCTGTCTTTATCATTTTGTATAGCAGTGACGTCTGCACTTTGGTGAAGTTACACCGTTAGCACCTAAGGGAGTTTGGGTCCGGATCCATCAAGCTTGTTCCCACTCCAGGTGTGCCTGGCTGCTGGTCGGAGCTTGGGTAGCTGGCTGCCTGGAGGCCCCATGGGTCAGGTCTCTGGGTGGAATTGGAGCTCCAGCGAATGGACACCAGGCTGGGAGCATCTTTACTTGGTCGTGGTGCAGTTGATCCCAATGGCTGGTGGAGTTTAGAGAATGGACCCGGCAGGGAGCCTCTCTACTTGGTCGCAGTGCAGCCAGTCCCCCAGACATGATAACTTTTCTAAACACTACTCATACAAATATTTCTTCTCATTGAACTAACAGAAAGTAGTTGTATACATAGTCCAATATTCCATAATAGTAGAGGGTTATCATCAGAACTGGCAATGTCGGAAGCTGTTGACTTGAGCCTTTTATAGCCCAGCATACTAATCTGGCTTTACTTATTATACCTTATTGTTAAACTTTTCTGCTGTGGTTAAGCCCATGTTAAAGCAAGACCTATAAAACAAAACATGTAACTTTTGTAACTGACAATGTCAGTCAAATCTCTTCAGGATTTACCTTGAAACCATGCATAGCATTTTATAGAACTTTTGTCAGTGTCAGCCATCTGGATAAGTCACAGCCATTGCTTGACCAGTTTGCTGTCTGTGAAAGCCTGAGCGAATGTTTTCTCTCTAGGTGACTCTCCTTAGGCACCTTATACATCATCGATCCATTTCCTCTGTGTCTCCATGATCTCTTTGCACAGGAAATTTGGGACACTACTGAGTTATAGGATGTTACAGTACAGATTCTGTTATAGCTAGTGTCCCCACTGACATTGAAGAGCTAGGGCCAAAATATTGGCTATCCTTGTAGCACTTCTCATTCTCTAAATTTTTGGTCTGCAAACTTAAGTTCTTAACCCTCCAGAAGGGAAGCTTAGTGATACTGTTATTCTATTTCATAGGTACTTGAGCTTAACATCACTGTCTTTCTGAATATTAAATATCTTAGACTTAACATGAAACCAGTATTTGTGTCTTGAACATATACTCATAAGTGAAATAAACTAGATCTACATGTGTAAATATCATATAGTCTCCCTAGTGTAAGAACACAAAAGAAGAAATAAAAATGGAAAGGCATAGCATAGCTGAAGGGAAATCAAGAACTTAAGGATTAAACAATAAAGAGACAGCAAGAAGAAAAGTTAGGAAACATGGCAGGGGCAAAACCATGCACTTATGTACACAGGATAAATTAGACAATGGTCCTAAGAATCTCCAACAGATTTTTGACACTCAAGGTAAAATGCGTAAGACTAAAACTATGCTTGGAATGCCTGTCATTCTGTTCTTTTAGATATGTGTTGCTTCGATTGTAATTTCAATTATTGCTATACTCTCTCTCAAGTAAATGTTTGTTTTAAAAGAAAACAAAAAGAGTAATTAAAGAGAATATGAAACAAGGAAAAATGCCATAAGATTGACCTGCTGTAATTTTGAATATGCTTTGATTTCTACATTTCTGTTTAAAAATGTGTAACAGTTTTTTAAATCACATTCTATAGGTATTTATTAGAATATCAATGATTGATGGAAAACATATTTTTAATTTTATAACTCAAGTATAACTGGGTGAAATAGTTCTTTTAAAGTAAATGTTAAGAATTCTATTCTTGTTATCATTATATATAATATATTATATGTACATATTGTATATTGTTTGTATGCATACCCAAGGTCTCATCTATAACCCAAGGGTAAGGTGCTGAGAGAAAGCCTGCTTTTGAGAGATGAGATCTAAGCAGGCAGGTCATAAAGAACAGGACTTACCACAGTCACTAACAGAGAAGCAAAGTATTTATTGCAACTTCCAAGGGAGGGAAGGTCTACAAAAACAAGAACCACAAATGGGTCCAACAACACTGCTTGGTAGATCCACAAGGGGAGTGTACACACACAGCTTATCTTGGCAAGTCCCATGAGGAGTGCACACACAACTCCAGCAAAGCTTAGCAACCTACCTGAACAGAGAGAGAGAGAGAGAGAGAGAGAGAGAGAGAGAGAGAGAGAACAAAATCCATGATGTTCATATATCTGGCAATGGCATCAGTCATTCAGCAGGTTCTATGGGGCAGTTGCTTAGCAAATCACTCAGCAGCAGGGTCCAGCAGGGGAGGGGTTTTTAAATTAATCTCCACAGCAGGAACATGAGCATTTTTAGTCCCATTGTGTAATCAGCATTCTAATGGGCGTCTGACCTAGCAAACAGCCAAGAAAGCAGTTGCTGCAGACAGCACCATTTTTCCCAGTTGCTGGAGTCTTTTCAATACCACGGATCTGTTCTTTCTGGTCCCTGTCTTCTTACAATCTCCCCTTGATTTGGCAATAGTCTTGAAAGCACAGAAGGAGTATTTCAGAGATGTGGTGCCAAATGGTCTAGTTTTCCTCAGAGATAATACATGCACACATGCACATGCATGTGTGCACGCACACACACATACACACACACACACACACACATTTCTGGAAAAAACTTAGGTATTGCTTTCATAAAGTAATGGAAAAGCTTTAACAATTGCCTTTCTAAAAATTCTGATGCATAACATCTACCAATCTCTGTGATATAAACACTTCCACTGTGTTTACTTTCAAACTGCCAATTTGATATCATTGAGCACAGAGTGGGAAGAGGTGTATGGAACTGGCTCTTGGGGGATGGTACTAGCCAGTATTTCCATACATTTCTCCATCACATTACTTCAGTACATGTTCCCATCAAACTTTTTTCCTTATGTTATTACCACATTAGTAACATACTTCAGAGGTGTCTCAAGATAGTAAAGAAAAAGGAACTGGGGTCTAGAGTGTGATAAACGTGTAAGTGTGGAAACTTAGGCTATATTCTTGGCCTATTACAACCTTTCTTTCCCTTTCTATATGGAGGTTGTTATAATATTAAACAGAATTAGTGTACTTCCTAGTAGGACTGTTAGCAGTGGGTGAAGAAATGTAAACATCCAAGAGATTTACTGGCAGAAGAGAAATCCAAATCCAGTTAGCCAAAATTATTTTTGTTAAAGTATTGGTCCTCTTTGTTTTAAATGATTTTTCCTTCATAAATTCAATAAAATTTTATAGCCAATATAAAAAAGTTTTATCTGTCAGTGGGGTGCCCCATAATGTTTCATTAAATGGACTTTTCAAGCTACTCTGTACATAGGATTTCCTATTTTATCCCATGAGCTTACTCATTTTCAGTATGTTTTTTTCATTCATGAATTTAAAACCGTTCCACTGGTGCCATGGATACATTTTTGGACAAGCAGTGGTAGGATCATCTTTCTGGTGACAAGATGAAAGAGTGGAAGAAACAGGCATCAAGAAGGTTATTTCTGTTGGAGTGTGCAATACATTACATCTCAGCCTGATATTTTGACCCATATAAGTAACCATTTTACTTTCTTGCTTAATAATACTATTGAAATTTTTATTGTCAGTTGGACATGGAAGCTGAAGCAAGGTGACTGAAAACTAGAACCCAGTCTGGAGTATTAGAGCTTTCATGAGACCTTCTCTCAAAATTGTAAAAATGACTTTTTTAAAAAGTGGGTAGAGGGGACAGGGATGTAGCTGAGCACTAACTTTAGTTATAGTATAAGAATGGGCATACAAGTTTTGATGTGACCCTGCATAAGAATTCATGCCTCAGAAGAAGAAAAAAATGTTCTGAAAATCTCAGTACCTCAGAACTTTAAAAGACTACAGTGTCTGCTCTCTCAGGCAGAACTTTCCATATTAAAAGAGGCCCAGACTCAATCAAAGTAGCTTAAATGAAAAATGAGATTACTGGATCACAGTGCTGAGAAATCCATTTGGTATCTATTGACACAGCCTGAGCAAGATGCTCACAAGAAGACTTCATGGCTTTCTCTTCATTCACCCTTTCTCTTTTTCTTTATTTCTCTGCCTTCATCTAAGCTAGGCCAGACTGTGACTCTGAAATGGACAAAGCAGCTTGATAGTCAGATTATTCTACTGGCCATTATCAGTCCTGCAATGACCTGTAGGGGAAGTGGAGCCTGCTATGGCTAAATGGATTAGCTCCAAAACTCAGATGTCACTACTGTGGTGGCATTAAGAAATGGGGCTTTCAAGAGCTGATGATTTCATGAGACAATCACTTTCCCAGTGCATTTAAGGCCATTATAAAAGAGGCTTTGGGTAATGTTACGGTTCAAGGTTTGTAGGGGGAACAATATAATATGGAATGCATATTTTGTAAGGTTATTTTGTGATGAATCACCCAAAGAATCATATACAAAGAGTGCAGGAAATCTGTTCACATACTATAGTACAAAAACTTCACCTAATATCCTGCATGAGTTCAGATGCCAATCTAGAGCTCATAACAATGCCTTGCATAAGTCCAACTGGAAGCCTAGAGCCCACAACAATGTCTCATGTAGGCCCGATTCATGTATCTGCGCTGGGAAAGCCCAAAGATCAGTGGTGGAAGCTAGAAAGTCTACCAGCAGGATGAAAAATCTGTGCTACTAGGTTGAGGAATCTGAACTGGGGCCCGGAAGCAATGCTCAAGGTAAGAACTAGAGCTCCCCTTAAAGTACCATAGCCATCCTCACAATAGTGAGGTCCCAAGCTTCTCTGGTGATGAAGAAAGCTAAGTTTCCATCAGGAAAGCCAGTATCACAAGCTTCTTGAGGAGGCTGAGCAGTGCTCCTTCTTTCCCTCTGGAGCTAGGAAGCAATGCTCAAGATGAGGAGCAGAGCTCCCTCAAAGTGAATCATACCCATTCTCAGTGACAACAAGGTCCCTAAGTCCTCCTCCAGTGAGAACGCCAGCATGATAAGGTCCTCCAAAATACATTTTTAAAAAAATAGACAGGAGGTGGTGATGCGCATCTGTAATCCCAGTGCTTGTGAGGCTGAAAGCAGGAGGATCAATGCAAGTCTGATCTGTGTAGTGAGACCCTGTAGACCCTGTACTAAATACATTAAAAAGGTTCTCAAGAACAGCCCAAAAGAACCAGCAGCTTCTGACAGTTCCAACTTCAAAATAGCTTCCCCCAAAATCCTGCCCAGCTCCCAACAACCTCCACTTCTTATGCTACTGGCAACAATCCTCAAGTGGGCCTCCCACCACCCCCTCCCAGCACCACTGTAGTTCAGTTCAGCCGGGTGTTACAAGATGGCCACATTTGACAATTCACCACAGGTAGCTAACATTTGCTCTCTCCTTTCCTCCAGGAGGGAACACAATGTTCTGCTGCACAGGATGTGTGTAGCCTTCCTTGGACAGTCACACCAGCAGCTATTTATGAAAAGCAAATTATTGAGAGTACTTTGTGGTTTTTCTTGATTGATTACATTAAAATGGAAGAAGACATTAAGGACAGTTTATCGACACAAAAACAGAAAGAAAATATATATATATATAAGAAATTCTCAACCTGGCTATGCAGATAATAAGTATGTTGAGAAGAAAAGGCAAAATTATGGTTAGGTAAGCAATTCTTTTTAAATTGGTTTTATTGGCCTATGTTTGTAGTCCACAATTTTTACTTTCATCATGAGGAATAAGTACATGTACTTAACATTTTAATTCTCTTTATTTTCTTTCCCCTCTCTCTCCTCCTCCTCTCTCTCTCTCTCCTGCTCTCTCTCCTCCTCCTCTCTCTCACTTTCTCTATCCCCATCTTTACAGACCCTTTACAAAGAATCTATCTCCCTGCTTTCCATTGTCTATCTTTTATTTTGTATTCTAAATTATTTATACCTTGTGTTTTTCATGTAAGAGATGTTATGTAATATTTATGCCTTTGTGTCTGATTTATTTCACTGAACATTATCATCTGAAGATACATTCATTTCCCTACAAATGAGTTCAGTTTGTCTTTGTTTGTGGTGCAATACTACATTATGTATAAATACTGTATTCTTTATCCATTCTTTCATCTGTGGATGGGCGTGTAGGTGTTTCTATGGTGTAGCTATTCTGAATTATGCTGTTCTATACATAAATATGTATCACAGAAATATGAGGGTATGAACTCTTTCAGACAATATCTAGAAGAGGGACAGCTGGTTCAATGCAATTTCTGATTTTAGCTTAAGAAATCTCCATGTTGATTTCTATAATTCTTATACTAATTTACATTCTTACTAACAGTATAGAATGGTTCCTTTTCCCCCACAACCTTGACAGAATTTGTTACTTTTTGAGGTCTTGATTTTTCCAGAAAAAAATATATAGCTACTCCTATTTACTTTATGTTTACATTTGTTTAAGACATCATTTCATTTCAGTCCATGTGCATTTTTAGTCATCAAGTGAGTTTCCTGTGGACAACATATTGATGGTTCTTTATGTTTTAAATTTATTCATCCAGCCTACATATTTTAATAGGAAACCTGTAGGTAAGGTGGCAGCAGAAACTTCAGAATCTTCTGTGCTGCTTCAGTAGTAGTGCTTCCCATGAAACAAACTTACCATGAAGGCCAGATAAAACTGCCCTCATGTTCCCATACCCTCCCCCAGTAACAGGGAGAGACAGCTGAAGTTCTCTCCATTATTAGTACCCACCCCCAGATGCTTCTGTGGGTTTGACAGCATGAAAGCTGAACTGTTCCCTCCCTACCCTACCATCAACATGCACCTGAATGAGGGGAAGAGGAACAAGATCCACATGGTTGGAGTCAGAGCAGGAATTGCAGTATTCCTCTCTGCTGCTTTAATGGGAGTGTACACCCAGGCCTTGGACCTTGGTTAGACCTGGAAAATGCTACATTTGGTTCCTTCAACCATATATATCTGTAGGAAGGACAGGAGCCAGAGCCATCGACAAAGTGCCCTCCCCATTGTACTATGGGCAGGGCAGCAATGAGAACTACAGTGGCTCCTTCCCACACTGAGTAAAACACACCAGAATATGGTATGGGAAGAAAGGCAGCATGAAACATGTGGGCACCCACCTCAGTCTTGGCACTGGGGCAAGTCCACATATGGCTAAGTGAGCCCTTGGTCATATAGGGACAGCTCCTTATCTTGTGGTTTGCCAGGTTGGCATCTTCCATCCCCCTCTGTGTCTCAATAGCTACTCCCTACAACATAGGGTATGCAGTAGGCTTGGATCAAAGTCACTTTACTGGGCAAAGCTGAGTTTGCAAGGCAGCTGACCCTCATGCCAGCCAGTGTACCAGAATGTCTTTAGGGTCCCCAAGATGGGATATACAGATGTTATGAGCCTAGGCCAATCCAAATTCAGAAACCAATCCCTTCTTAAAGTGACTCCTGGCTGTATTACACCAGAGGTCCACTGGGAGATGATATGAGATCCTTTCCCAAAGGAAGGCCACTGTGTAGGCTTTAGGGTACTTATCTACAAGCCTGGGAAGATTGTGGATCTTTACAGTAGCTGAATTATCAGCAACTGTACTGATAGAGTTTGCAGAGACTCTCCTAGTCTTGCAAAGGGAAACTCTCCCTTCCTTGCTCTGATGTCCAGCTGGCGGATGCTGGAGTATTTTGTTTTTCTCACTGTGCTGTGGTCCAAGATCTCTGTATCTTCTAAAGATTCAGCCTTTCTCCTGCTGATTTTCCATGCTGTCTCACAGTCACCCATCATGAAACACATCTACATACACCGGTTACATTGGCTTTTCTTTGTAGGGGAGGCAAGTACTGTGTAGCTCTGTTGAGTCATTTCAGTATATCTTTTTTAGTCTCAGAATTAAATAACACTATCATCACTGAATAAGGACCATAACTTCCCTATTTATCTTCTCACAGACTCGCACATCTTCAGAAAGTAAAAGCTATAAAAGCATTTTTCTTCTTTGCATTCACATTGATCAAGATGAATACTTAATCATATAACTAGGGTTTGTTAAATTTGAAAGAGAGAAAGAAAAATATTTTTTCTGAAGATCAGTAGAAGTGTTCTATCCCTTATTAAATATTCTATCCCAAAACATTGTTCTGAAAATTTGGAATATAATCTAGAAAACTAAACCCTATTCTGACTTCATCCTTGTTCTACTCTGTTACCCAGCTTCTCCTTGTCATTGTTCTGGCCTCCAAAGAGAAAGAGAAACTTAAATTATCACCCATGCTCTTGACACATATTGTAACTTTTTATACCTCAACAGTATTATAAACACATCAGGCATTTATGAATTTCTATGAATTGCTGCCATATGAATCAGAACCTACTGTGAGGGATTTCTGAATATGCTACTTACCTTAACATTTTAAGAATACAGAAAACTGGGTAGAGTCAATATAGCTGAATAGAGGAGCCACATTGTTGCTATTCAGAGAAAATCAACTAAAAATACAGGTACTACGATGAAGTGGAGAGACACATCCTGTTGCCTAAATTAATCTAAAGAAAGCAGAACTGTAGATCCAATAAAACATAGGCTTAGGACTTTACAAAGTGACCAACTAGCCCAGAGTTCTCTGATGGCATTGCCACTTCATGCCAAGTCACATTTGCCATACTGTAAAGCCTCTAATAATAACTGGAATGTAAGTGTGGCTAACTGAGCCAAGCAGGACAAATTTGGGTTATAAGGCCCTTTGCTGCTTGTGCTTTTCTCTACACAAAAGATGTAGCATCCTAGCAGTAAATTTTGCCAGCACTGTTTTACTGTTTTCTCCTCAACGGACTTCTAGCTTCCTTTTTTCCTTCCTTCTTTTTTTTTTTTTTTTTTTTTTGGTCATGGCCTCACTCTGGAACTTCCAACAACAACAAGGTTATAGGCCACCTGTCACGCAACCAGTGAGAGAATGCAGTTATATGGGATTTAAATAATCATGGTACTCTCCCCACTGGGGAGAGGAAATTGAAGTGTACTGAGCAGGCTTGAGCTACCTCTGAGACTGAGGCAGAAGCACCACATCAGTAAGGGGAGGGACCATGGCAGCATGGCAGCCCAACAGCAGAAGAGGTGCAAAGACTGGTGAGGGGAACAGCACAACCTTTCCTACTCTGTACAAGTGAGCAGGAGAAGAATGAAAACCCACAGCACCCCACCCCACCAGGCTGGGCAACAAGTGGTACAAGAGGACAGATGGCATGAGAGAACAGAGACCTGCCAGTAAGGGTGGAACAGAGAAGGTGGGTCTCTCTGGGTAGAGCCAGCTGTGCACACTGGGAGAAACCTTGGACTGTCTATGTTTGAGGGTACCAGGACAGCTGGGAGAAAAACATAGATAAACCTGTTGTTGGTGGTGTTTTCTTTTGTTTGGTTTTGCTTTGTTTTATAGGTTGTTTAGGTCTTTACCTTTCTTCTTATTCTTTCTCTCTTTCCTCAACTATAGCTCTTGATTTTATGATTCTCTAATCTTTCTAGTTTTCCTCAATGTTCTTAGCTTTCTCTTTCCATCTCTCTCTTGTTCCCTTCTCTAGTTTCCCAACATCTAAGCAATCACCCTTTGTCATCTAGTCTTGCTTCTACCATATTTCTCTTCATTTAGCTTTTTGTGTTCACTATTGCTCTGACATTTCCCCCAACAAAAGGTAAAATCACTTTACCAAGAGAAAAGTCTTTGTATACAAATTCCTGAATAATGTTGGATTTTGACACAGAAATGTAAATCTTGTCCTTATGGATAAAAGCATCAAATTAATAGTTACCAAATTTTGTCACATTTTAGGCTGTGCCCAATGCTACTATTACTACTAATCGTACTATTTTATCCAGAATGTTATACCTGTTCTAATCAGTTTTTTTCCATTGTATGACAGCACTGTAATGATTTGAAGACATCACCAAAGTCCAGTACCAAAGTTCTGAGTGTTAAGCCAAATAAATAGCAACATCTCATCCTAAATAATTTGGGGAGGTGGGATCTTGGGACAGATAAAAAGACCAAGAACCACCTACACCTACCCTAGAAGACATCTCTGAGGAACAGGAATTCCATAGGGAAGCCTTGAGAACAGTGAAAAAGCTTTCTACTATAAGGACCTTATTAGGGTTAAAACACACACACACACACACACACACACACATGCACACATACACACTCACATGGGACCGATGAGATAATTCAACAAACTAAGCACCTGCTTAGGAAAGCATAGGGATTGGGATTTGATCCCTGACACCACATGCAGCGGAAGTCTCACCCCTGGGTGTAGTGAACTGGCCAGCAAGAATGGGTGTGGTGGTGCACACCTGTAATCCCACCACTCCAGAGGCTGAAAATAGAGGGATCAATACTAGTCCAAGCTGGATAGTGAGATCCTGTGCCAAATAAATTAACAAAATAAAAATGAAAAGTAAACACACACACACACACACACACAAAACTTAAAAACATAGAAAATGACAAACTTCAGAAGCAAAATGTAACTCCAGACCCCCAGCCCACCCAGGAAAAATAGAGGAAATCAGAAGACACACACCTGGAATGATAGAAAAAGTTAAAAAACAAATGCATGAGGCTATAGAGGAAATTAAAGAGATAATCTCTCAAGAAAAATGGAGATGGTGACCATAATTAAGGACTTCAAAGGTAAACCTAAAATAAACATAGATTTTAAAAAATTAAGAGCATAGCAAAATAATATAAATGATGAATACTCAACATTGGAAAGAAATGGAATCTGTGAAACAGATTCAAACAGATAGTCAAGGAATTAAAAATTCCATTGAAACTTTACAAAATAAATTGAATGAAAGTGAAGACAGAATATAAGACTTAGAAGACAGCATTGGATTAGTGATTACAAAAAGAAAGGTCTCTTCAAAATTGCAAGGAACCATGAAAAAAATCATTTCAACAGCTGAAAGATGATAGCAAAAAGAACAATATAATATTGACCAGAGTCAATGAAAGAGCAGGAATCAGCACAAATAACAGAAAAACCCTGTTCACAGAGTAATGGCAGAAAACCTTCATAAGCATGGGAAAGAATCTGACATACAGACAATTGAGACATATAGTACTCCAGTTATTCATGATGAAAATGAGTCCACATCAAGGAATATAATAGTCAAGAGTCCAAAAATTCAGAACAATAGCAAAATATTAAAATCTCTTAGTTAAAAGAAACAGATTACCTATAAAGGAAAGTGCATCAGAATCAGAGCAAACTGCTTTAAAAAAAACCCTTAAATCAAGGAGAACGTGGGACAAAGTATTCCAAGAACTTCTGAAAGAAAGAAAAAGAACAGAAAGAAAAGAACTTCCAACTCAGATTGGTATGCCCTACAAAACTCTTTCAAACTTGATGGACAAATAAGATATGTCCATGACAAAGAACAACTAAAGATATTCATGACCACACAATTAATCCTCCAAAGTCTTCTAAAGGATATTTCAGAATGCGATAAAGAAGACTAAAATCAGGGGTGGCCAGATAGCTGAGCAAACTAAAGGCACAGGGACCAGGGTTCATTCCCTGGTGTGCCATGCCGGCCCCACCCCCAGGGTACGCTGAGATGGTGATTGGATGTGGTGGTGTGTGCCTATGACCCCAATGCTTGAGAGGCTGAAAACAGGAGGATCATTACAAGTTTGATCTATAGTGAAATTCTGTAGATCCTGTACTTTATACATTAAGAAAGACTACAATAAAAATTCAGCAATTGAAAGAATCCACCACGAAATATAAGTAATTAGATAAGGAGGAAAGAAAAGGTACACACAACAGGAAAAAATAACAAGGATAAGTCAATGCCTATTAGTTATCGTCAACACAGATGGTCTCAATTCACCAGTAAAAAGAAATAAACTGGAAAAAATGGATCAAAAAATAAGATTCAACAATATTCTGCAAACAATACATTAAATTCACAAAGAAATCCATAGACTAAAAGTCAAAGGATGGCAAACAATACTTCAAGTGACAATGCCCAAGGGGAGGGAAAGGGGAGATAGTTATGCTGTTTTCAGAAAAGGTGATTTTAAGGTCACCTTTAAAACATTAAAAGAGACAAAGTATGCTACTATATACTTGTTAAGGGAAATCTCCAAGATGAAGAGATAACAGTTAGAAATATATATGCATCAAATACAGGTGCACACAACTACATACAACAAATATTAATGGACGTAAAAAATAAATGCTAACAGAATTTTAACATGGGCTCTTAAAACCCAATTGTCACAAATAGATACAAGAACCAGACAAAAAGTTAGCAAAGAACTGTCAGGGTTGAACCAAAATCATGAACAAATACACTTGGTAGATGTCTACAGTGTTCCACCTCACAACAACAAACATACATTCTTCTCAGTGGTATATGGATATTTCCAAAATTAAACACTGATTAACCCTGTTATGGTTTATGTATAGTTGTTCCCCCAAAGCCTCATGCAATCATGGGGAGGGGATTTCTAGAGTTTGAGACTTGAGTCATGATCCATTAGGATTATGTGTTTTAGTACTGATGGGGTTATCAGTCTGAGTATGGCTGGGATTATTGGTGTGGCCTAAGGTGGACAGACTAAGGCAGAGAGCCTGAATGAAATATAAAGAGAGACAGAGAGACAGACATTGGTTGTTGCTCTCTGAGCCCTGGTTGGTCAGTTGCCTCTGTCGCGATTGTTGCTCTTCCACTGCCATGAACTGGATACTCTCTACCCTATTCCACTCAGCCTTGGGTCAGCCTAATAAAGACTGAAACCTCCAGTAGCTGTGAGCTAACTAAACCTTTCCTTCCTTCATTTTCAGTGTCAGGTATTTGTCCCAGCAACAATAGAAGAGTAACTAAGACAAACTCATAAAACATGTTTAAGAAAAATACAAAGAAAGGGCAAGAGAGATAGTGGGGCTGGGAAGATAGTTCAGTAGAATAAGCACTTGCCTGGCAAGCACAGGGTCCTGAATTTAATCCCTGGTACTGGAAAAAAAAGTGATATTATGAAAACAAACACTTTCACAATGACATTATAAAAAATTAAATACTTAGAAATAAGTCTAAGAGAAAAAGTAAAACATCTTTACATTCAAATCTATAGTACTGTTAAGGAGATCAAAGATGATATCAGAAAATGGAAGAATATTCCTTGCTCATGAATAGGAAGAACCGCCATCATGAAAATGGCCATTAGTTTAAAAGTCTTCTGTGTGTTTAATGATTCCCAATCAAAATATCATTAGCATACTTCACAGAAGTAGAGAAAACAATGCTAAAATTCATCTGAAACTTGAAGAGACCTAGAATAGAAAAGACAATTCTGGGCAACAAAGGCAAGGCAGGAGCAGCACGATCTCTGATTTGAAACTGAACTGCAGAGCTACTGTGACAAAAACAGCTTGTACTGAGGAAAAAGGACCTGAGGATCAACAAAACAGATTACAAGATGCAGAAACAAATGTAAACACACTCATCCACCTTATCTTTGACAAAGGGACCAAACAGCTTCACTAGAAGACCAAATACTCTTTAATAAATCATGCTAAGAAAACCTGCTTTTCATATGCTGAAGGCTCAAACTAGGTCCATGTTTATCAGTGTGCACTAACTACAATTAAAATGGGTCAAAGATCTGAATGAAAGAGAAACACTAAATCTCATGGAAGTTAAAATAGGTAGAACTTCTGAAGACATAGGTGTAGGCAAAGACTTCATGAAGAAATCCCAGCTACAGGGAAAATAGAATTTTCTTCTGTTGCAAAGAATCAACAACCAGAATCTCATCTTATTAAAAAGCTTTTGCACAGCAAAAGAAATTACCAACATGGTAAAAGCTATCCCACAGAATAGAAAAAAAAATTAGCCAGTTGTTCCTCAGACAAAGGTCTAATATCTAGAACATAGAAAAAATTCAAAAATAATCAGAACCCTCCCCCCCAAATTTAAAGACAAAATCCAAAAATGGGCAACTGAGATAAATATATAATTTTCAGATGAATAAGTAGAAACAACAAACAAATATGTGAAAAAGTGTTCAATCTCACTGGTCACTCAAGAGATAAAAATTAGAACAGTGTTGAGATTCTATCTCACTCCAGAAAGAATGAGAATTACTAAAAAATCAACAATAACAAATGCTGGTGGAGATGTGAGAAAAAGTAACCACTCTCCACTGTTACGGGGAATGTAGACTGGTGCACCTACTGTGGAATTCAGTGGAGACTCCTCAAAAAGCTATGACTGGAGATTAAAATTAATTCAGCTAGTCTCCTCCTTGATTTATTCCCCAAAGAATAAAAACATCATACCACAGTGATATATACACACCCATATTTATAAGAGCACGATTTGTAGTAGCTAAATCTTAGAAGCAATTCAAATGTCCATCAACTAATGAATGGATGAAGAAGATGTGTTTTTAATACAATGGAGTACAATGCAGCTATATAGAAGGTTAAATTTTAGATGTTTACAGCTAGATGGATGAACTTTGAATCCATATCCTTAAGTTAAATAAATTGGACAAATGAATAAATACTGTATGTCTCTCTGGTATGAGAAACAGACTAAATAAAAATCAAATGTATAGTAAATATTTGAAGTGGGAAGAAATTGTTCAAAAGGAAATGGGAACTAGGGAGAGAAAAGGGGAAAGGAAAAGAAAAGAAGGATAAAATGGAATAGAACTTTGTGAAGAAAGAAGAGAGGATAGGTTGCAGGAAGGGCAGGGAAATGAGAAATAAAAGAGAAACAAAGATGCATCATGCAAGGTACAAGTTCCCCACGAAGAATGTGACCATTTTGTATATCTACATAGTGCCAATAAGCTTAATGGTAATATTTTTTAAAAAGAAAAACACAGCAAACCAGAAAAGCCATTCTCATTTTCCTTACTTCTTTCTCTCCTAGACCAGGAGAAAAGCATCATTTCAGAGGTGCTTTGCCTGTGCCTAAATAAATGCAAAAGCCTCATCCTCAGACATGCCAAGGACAATCTAAACTACCTGACCTTGTTAAGTTGTCCCTAATTTATTAGCGTTATAGCATATCCCCTATGTCTAGTTGTAGTTCTCTGTGACTATGCACTTCATCAAAATGTAACACAAAGATCAATATGTTTACCTTTCTTTGGATGTTTCTGAAGGCTTCAGTGTCATATAATACATTAAATAAATCTGTATCCTTTGCTTCTATTATTGTCTTTGTGGTGCTCCAGCTATGAGCTTTGTGATGCATAAAGAAAATGTGTTTTTTTTTTTTCTGCCCTTCTGAAGAAGCTGAAAAGTTTGATAAGAAAGAGGCATGCCACATCTTAGCAAATTTTCTGCCACACGATGGCACATAAAACACAAATGCAACGAGCTCTGAATCAGAAGCATAGTGATGGCAGGAAATGACCTTTCCAAACCTATGCCAGAATCTATAAGCCCACTGTTTGGATACAGTGATAAACTCTCATGTAATTTACTACACACGAGGCCTTTTTTGCTTCTGAAGTTTGCCTATTCTATAGGAAAGGAACATTGATACTTTGATAGAAACTCAATATTAGCCACAGAGATTTAGTGGTATGGTACTTCCTTATGTTATTTTCAAATTCTGACTATAATGATCCCTTTATTTTTATTTCATTTGATTCATTTTGTATTTATAAAATATACTTAATATTTATAGATCTTAATATTTTTATACCTTTTGATTTCCTCTCAATTCCTTTCAATGCTTTTTGAATCACTCTTAAATAATTTTATTTTATTATTTTATTATTTTTTTAAGTTTATTTTATTTTCTTCAACCACATTACATATTTGTATGTGTTATGACTGGCTCAGCCTTCCCTGGGGGGTGGGGGGCGGCACAGCACGTGGGGCCTGGGATTGAGCCGCGGTCCCTGCATTTTGGCCTAAACTTCCCGATGCACACTCTTTAGACCGCTAAGCCATCTCACCAGCCCTTAAATAATTTTAGTATAAAGAATATTTACTTTCATGCATTTGGAGAAGACTTGAGAAATGCTGATGAAATTCTGAATATGTTTCATTAATTTGTACTAGCTATGGAACTGCTGAGAATTTTACAGAAAGTAAAGTATGTAACCTTGAATTGCATACTCTAAAAAATCCATCTTTTTTATTCTCTGAGACATAATAGCTATCCTTATAAGGCATTATCCCAAAGATACAGCTAAACATTCAAGTTTGGTAGGGTCAGTTTCCAGAACATGATTTTCAAATTCTTCAGAATGAAATTGAAATTTAAATGGAGAAATATGTATCTAATAGTCAATGCAAAAATATTTTTTAGTAGAGGTCACACATTGACTATGTATGGAATTGTATATGAGCAGTGATGAAGATACATTAGAAATTATCTTTAATATGAACTAGAGATCAAGTCAATTATAGGAAATTAATTCTAACATATGTATAATGATATTTGAGTTTCTGCTTTTTAGCTTGAAGCTATACATGTAAT
>PVKN010019149.1:0-16503 GCA_004027915.1 Capromys pilorides | reverse complement strand
TATTTTTTATCATTGTCTTTAGAAGAACTTAGTATTTCTTTTATTATAGGTATTATTTCTTTTTTTTACTTCAGAAATGATTTCTGATCTGATTTCCTCTATGCCTTTCTGCAGTTGTTTCTTTACTTCAGATCCTATTGTTTCAGAGATTTAAGCTGTGTGATTTCCAATATCTTCTATGCTACTGTATTTGTTCTGGGTGGGCTTGGGGCCTGAGAGCACATTTTGCTCCTTTTCTTTGTCATTTTGTATAGCCCTGTCTTCTGACTTTTGGTTTAGAGTTTTGGTAGAGTTCTTACCTTAGCACGAGGTCAGAATCTACCGAGCTCAAAGTAATCCAGGTGGGTGTGGCTTGGGTCTGGCTTCTGAGCTCCATTTCTTCCTGTTGCAGCCCTTGGAAGCATACCTGCTGTGCTACTATGACAACATGTTCTGCTCCTGGATCAGCTCAGTGGGTCTTGTCTCTAGTCTCTCTGTAGGGTGTTTTGCAGCAGTTTTCCACACTGGGCACACTGGGTCTTGTTGCTGGGTCAAAAGAGTTTCTGGCCGGCCCAGGGAGGTCTCACTCATGTGCTGGGCCTGGTTCCTGGGTCAAAAGAGTTTCCAGCAGGCCCAGGGATGTCTCACATATGTGCCAGGCCTGGGCCTGCTTGTCGGGTCAAATGAGTTTTCAGCAGGCCCAGGGAGGTCTCACTCACATCGTGGGCCTAGTTACTGTTGAATGCAAGAAAATAAATCTTAAGTCTTCTTTTAAATTTAACATTTCTTGTTGAACTAAGCCAATCTCTTGAAAATGTCCACAGTAAGCTCCCCTAACATGCAGACTGTGGTCAGCAATGCAATAATCTCAAAGCATTGAAGAGTAAATATCTTTTTCTTACCAAAATGACCTTTGAAATATAGTCTTGGAAACACACCAAGGAGTCAGAACAAAGATCGAGCATTCTAAGGAACATAGGATGGCATCAACAGTTTAATGATGGAAAAACATCATCTCTACACAAAATGGCTACTGCTTAACACTCACAGCTGAGATTTGGAATTGTGGTGGGTGCCTGATAACCTGTGTGGTGATTTCTTCTACTTTGTGTATAAATATCTAAGTTTGTTTAGCATGCAGTAGTCATGATCACAGAAAAACAGAGATTCCAATGAGAGACAAAAGAGAAAAAGAAATGAAGAAAAGAAGGGAAGCAGACAGTAATGAAAGAAAGAAGGTAGGAGGCATGAAGGTCTGGAAGAAAACTGAAAAATGACATAAATTATAGAGTAAAACTAGAAATATAAAACTTTATGCCTTACATAGAGGCTGAGAAAGTTGAAAAGAAATTAGCAGGGAGATTTTCTTTTAAAGCAAAATGAATGTGTAAGCAGCTGGGAGTTTCTGAGCAGCATGCTAGGTCACTGGGAGATGATGACCAGAGGACGTGTTTGTGGGCCTCCCTAATTTGTGGCATTCTTCTGTGTGCTTTCTGTGTTCTTAGCTGTCCTGGAGGTGGCTGCTCTATTGACAAAGATTGACTGATAAGTTTGAGAGAGGAGGTCTCTGGATTGTATTTCCAAGCACACATTAGCAACTATCTTACTTAAAAACAGATAAGTTGCAGCTTACTAAGTGAATAAAAATATAGTATTTCAGAATTAGAAGGATGTCTTCTGGAACTTTGCAAGAATTCTAAGTGCAGACTGTACCAAGACATCTGGCCCCCATGCTTGGCATAGCAGTTTCTACCAAGAAAGTCCTCTAGGTTGAAAGAGCTTCTGGCTGGCCCAGGGATGTCTCACTCATGCGCTGGGCATAGTTGCTGGGTCCAATGAAGTTCTTGAATACGGTGGTAGACATAATGCATCAGGACAATTTTGTTTTGTTTTTGACTTGGTTCTGCTTTTCAATTAGTTGTTGTTGCTTTTTAATTAAAAATTTTTGCTGTCATTTGTTATTGGCCATGTTTGTCATGTTACTCTTTGATTAAAGTCTGGAGATAAACATCTAAATCAATAATAACTGGGGCTTCTATTTGTTCAGTAACTGGGTTCTGAAATGCATTTTCTCTACAGTCATTTAATCATAACATGTTTCCAAAACAATCATTTCAGCCCATCTCCTTCCCAAGCTTCACATGGGGCTACAGTAGTCAGCAAAATAGGCCCAAATCACTGCTCTCATAGTTTGCACATAAATCATTCATGACGTTTTCTTCAAGCACATATAAAGCAATCTACAGTTTGCTTTTCTGTTTTGAACAAGGTGCTCTACTAAAAAAAAAGCCAGAGCCTCAAAAATATCTGCTTTATTACCTGCATAAATTTACTACTGTGGACTGAAAGCTCCCTTAATCAGTTTAACTCAGCACAGCCATCACCAGCACCCACGTATGCAATGGAGCTCCTCCAACTGGCCTTCAGGTATGTGCCAACTCCCTCTGCACAGCCAGTCTGGACCTGCGTTTTCTTCTGCAGCCTCACTGCATTTTTTCTGGGAGGCAAATACAATTCCAGTGCAGGCAAGCCAGCTAGTTGAAATCACTCACCGTTCAGCTTACAGAACTTGCATACACAGGCGCAAGCTTGATAATCATTCCATTCATTGGTCTGAGCTAAACTCCTGATGGAAAATTGTAATGTGGCTGTGTGAATAACCATCTCTTAAAACAAATGCTACATCATGGAGGCTGTAGAAGACAGGAGCTTTTGCCACCATTCCACTGTTTGTGTTCATTTATGTGTATTTTAATTTCCAGAACACATTTTTTTTCTGTTTAAACATATTATTGGAGAAAGAGCACAAGGTTTGAGGTTGGGCATACCTGTTTGCTATCATCTTTCTGTTCCCAGTTGATTCATGGGTAGGAGTTATTATTTAACTTTACTACACTGCCATACATGATATAGGACAATCTTATGCATGTTGTAGATTTTTTTGAGATTTGAGACAAATTAAGTAAAATTTCTAGGACATATTCAACACATGGTAAATGCTCAGGAAACATGTTGATTGCTCAACAAATTTCATTTCTGAATTTTAATAAGATTTAAGAGCCTGCTTCACTGATTTTGGCACAGTGGTTCCAATATGTCTCCTATTACATGTGTATTTAGGCAAAAAAAAAAAAAAGAAAGAAAAAAAAATTAGTGAAAGGTGAAAGGACACTTGAACATTAACTAATAATAAAGCTTAATTGTTTAAATGCACATAACATGTTAAAGAAAGACTCATTTTATACCCTGATGTATATACATAAAAGGTGAGCTTTGCCAAGTAAAATGGGAAGAAACCTTAAATTGCATTTTCTCCCAAGAATGGATCCTGAAAATGTCCCTGAATTGTTTTTCAAGTTTATGAAGCTTAGTTTGCAAACCACTTATCTACATTTTCTGCTTTCTGACATGAGACAATTTAGAATGAGAGTACATAAAATATTTTCTCAAGGCTACGTAGATGCCCACTGGGATTAGAATCCAGGGGCCTAACATGGCAGATGTTGCTCTTAAGTCTGGAATGAATGTCCTCAAATATACACGTGCAGAAGGCTGGGTCCTCACTTGATGACCTAACAGGGAAATGTGAGACTATGGGGGTGAGGAGGCTAGCTGAAGGGCACTGCTACACTGGGACCTTGGGACCCTGGCGTCTCTGTCTTCTCTGTCTCTGTCTCTGTCTCTCTCTCTGTCTCTCCATCTCTCTGTCTCTGTCTCTCTCTTCTCTCTCTCTGTCTCTCTCTATCTTTCTGTCTCTCTGTCTCTTTCTCCTCTCTCTGTCTCTCTGTTTGTCTCTCTCTCTCCTGTTCTCTAAGACACAAGCAACCTTCTCTGCCCTACAATCTCACTGCTGTACTACTGTTTTTTCTCACCTCAGACTCAGAATAATGGAGCTAGTCAATCATGGCCTGAAACCTCTGAAACTTGAAGCAAAAAATAAACCTTTCCTTCTGTATAGTCATTTTCCCAGTTGTCACAGCAAGGAAAAGTTGGTATAACTGCCAATATGTTCCCCTCATTTTATATATTTCAGTCAGCAAATGTTTATTTAGGACTGACCATTGGTCTAGGCACCATGCCGAGGCTTTGCGTGGGTTAAGTATGATAAGGTCTTAGCCTTGATCTTAGACAGTGAATGAAGTCAGAGATAGTTCATCCTGTTACTAAACCAATAAAAAATTGGATGAGGGAAATTCTGAGATGGGAAACACAAAAATATTATGGAAAAATGAAAAGAAGAGTACTGTGTGCTTTGTTGGAGCATGAGGTTGTGGGATCTTAGGGTAATTGCTTTTGAAGAGAGCTTTTGAAGAATGGAAAGGTTTATGGGCAGAAAGACAGAGAAAACATGCCAAGAATAAGACAGAGATTGAAAGAAAATATGGACTAACAAAAACATCTTCTAGGAATAATGATTACATCAACTTTGCTAGAGTGTAATTACACAAAGTGTGGCAAGAAATAAGAATTCTATTTTCATTTTATTTGGCGCTCTGCACAGGCTTGAATTTCTGGCCAAAAGGTTTGGACTTCACCTTGCAGATAAGAAGAAGCATTAAAAGATTGTGAGGAATTTAATGAAAATATTTGAAGGAAAGACTGGAAAGATTGATCTGAGGTGAATCGGTGGCAAAATATATCCATAGCTTGAAAATAATCTTCAAAACTCAAGGGCCTGCTTTTATCTTAATGCATTATTACATTGTTTCTAGGTTCTAGCCTCTGATCTCTCCATCAACTAATCAGCAATTCATATTTTCAAAATATAAAAAGAAAAAAAAGTTTATTATCTATCATATACAAGTACTTACTCTTTTTTTCTTTTTGTATTATGGCCAGCTCAGCCTGCTCTAGGGGTGGGGTTGGCTCAGCATGTGGTGCTGGTGTCAAATGGCGATCCCTGAGGTTGCCTAAGCTTTCCTAAGCAGGTGCTTTAAACTGCTGAACCATCTTGCAGGGCCCAAGTACTTGCTCCCTAATAAAGGAATAATAAACTTAATATTGTTGTCCTTATCTATGATCTCTCAGTGTGGAAAATATGATCCCAATTTTCAGAAAATAAAACTAGTAATTTAATGTCATATTTAAATTACTCAGCAATGGATAAAAGCAAGAGTTTAACTGTTCTGGGGATTCCAAAGCCTGGGTTTCTGCTCTCTATGCCAGTTTCTGGCACTGCCTGAAGAGTTAAGAGTCACAGATGTGGCAAGTATCATGTAGACACAGAGTTGGACGCAGAGGTGGGGAATAAAGCTCTTAGCAACAGCAATGCTTCTTTACAGATTATGCATGAACACACAGCCTCATGAGTCACTAGAGATCCACATATTCAAATGCCAGGACGCATGGAAGCCTGAGAGTTTGATAGGAGACCCAGTGTGTAACAAGACAAACCAGTATAAAACCAAAGATAGAAGAGGCACAGGAGAAAGAGAAAATAAGCTTGCTTGAAATGCATGCTAGGAGATCAGCAGCCTGCTGGTGAGCCCCCTTGAAAGCTTTGATCCTACTGGAGTCTGGGCCAGTGTCTTCTGCAAGCAGAGGCTGAGCTAAGTTGTTCAGGGAAAGTTGATACATGTGGGGCGAAAACTGATTTGCTCTTAATCCCATCAAAAGACAGACAAATTCATGATTCAATACTTCCTTATCTCACTTCTCTCTTCTGTAAGCAACATTTCATCTAATAAGTCACTGGAAATACAAAAACCAAAAAAAAAAAAAATTCTGGAAAGATTGAAGCATAAAGTCCTTCACTCTGTGTAAACGTCTCATTATGCAGACATGACATACCCTGTTTTGATCACCTGACTTCAGATATCATTTCCCATACTTGCCAACTAGATTATGTGGTGATATTTATTTCTTGGCTTCCTTGACATTCTTTTTTACCTATAAAATGGTTTCTAAAAGTGTTTACTCATTGAGTAGCACTGAATGAATACATATGTGTGCATGTGTTACCGTATGTGTGTGCATATGTGTCTGCACATATGTGTACTTCAGCAGGGACTGGAATTTAGTACACATCACATAGGTGGAATAGTATCTTCTTATCCACGAGGCAAGTGATGCTAGACACCCAATGTCTGGAACTGTGAATAATATCATGATTTCATTTACTGTTTTATTAACTTTATTTGCACATAACATACATGCCTGTGACAAAATTGATTTCTTAGACACAATACAAGATTAACAAGACAACAAATAACTAAAATAGAACAACTTGCTGCAAAGAAAGAACTTTTAAAACTGATGGATTTTGTTCTAGAACATTCCTTTTCTTATTTTCACTTTTCACCAAATGTAATGAACAACGAGGAAAGCAAAACCGCAGATAAAGATATCACTGTGTTTGCCATTATTTGTATTACTGTTACAGTTATTGATGCTATTATCATTATTGTCATAACTCTTTTGTGTCCTCCATTCAGGATACTGCTGTACAAGATATGTACTCAGTGATGTTTGCTGAGTGAATGGAGAGATGAATGAGAATTATGCCACACAAGCTTCTACCAAATGAATTTCCACTAGAGGTGGAGCTAATACCCATCACAGTGATATCAGCCAGAGACTTTAGGATTAGCTGCTACTGAATCAAAGCTTGGGATTCAGTCACTTGAGGTTTTCTGTGCTCAAATATAAAAGTGCCACAACAAAAAATGAAGTGATAGTGTGATGTCTGGGATGTGTACTGGGTGTGGGCTGAGAGAAGGTAAATGTGACCCATAAAATCTAATATCTATTTCATATCTGTACCAGAAATTGACAGAGCTCCAGGATTAAAATAAGAGCAAGAGGTGAAGTTTTGACATACAAGCTTATGTCAATCCTTTGCTTTTCCATTTAAGGCAAATTTAATAGTTTTTGGTTTGTTTTTCTTTTCTGAAAATGGTTGAAATTCATTGGGAAACTTGAAGACATGAACTTCAGAAATGACTTTAAAATCATTTAATGGGATTGTCTGAAGTCATATTTTCCCTATACAGTGTTCATGAAATGTCAATAGAAGGACTTTTTTTAAAAAATGTATTTTGGTACAGGTTCTACAGGGTCTCATTACACAGATCCAACTCATAGTGGTTCTCCTATTATCAGTCCTCCAAGTGCTGGCATTACAGGTACATACCACCATGCCCAATCTCAGTCACTGCATCATAGTGTCCCGGCGGCAACTGGCACAGCATGCCAGGGATTGAACCCTGGTAACTGCACCTACCCAAGCAGGTGCTTTAGTCTGCTGAGTTATCTGGCCGGCCCAATAGAAGGACATTTTAAAGCATGTCCATTCTTCACACAAACATGAACAGTTCTTTATCCCATTAATATAGGCTTTGGCACAGGCCCAAAAGAACCTGTATTAGGTGACATTTCATGAATCCTGGGGGCTAGTAACTATGTAAACTGAAAAACAAAAACTTTATGAATGCGTAAATATTGCATAATTCAAATTGATTTATGATGTAGCAAGGAATTCATGCCTAATAAAACATTTGAGAATACTTTGGTGCCATAGTGCAGGGAATTTGTTTCTCTATGATAAAGAAACTTGTCTTGGTTTTTGGGTCACTGGTTACTTTGGCTTAGAAATCTTATTCTCATAGGCCCTTGTGAATTCACTCTTAATGAAGCTTTTCTATACTTGGCTAAGGGCTCAGCAGATCCTATGAGTTCTGCTTCACTTGTCAAATGTGTCCAGAAGATCCCGATCTATTTCAAACAGGAAAAAAAAGCTGGTGGTGCAAATCAGAAGGTACTCCAGGGGAAACCAATCTAGAAGGACACTCTAGAAACTTCTGAGACTACAAAACACAGAGACATTACCAGGAACTTTGTTTCTGGGAGAGTTGAGCTAAGGCAGTGGGAGGGATGGGAGGTCTGCACCAAGCTCAGCCCTCATCAGTGTGAACTTGAGGTACTGGCTTTATTTCCTAGGGCTCAGTTTCCACAAACACAGAGGAAGGGGTATGTTGAAGAGGGTTTGCTCAACCTGTATGGATCCCAGGGCTTACTTTTGTGCACTGGGGACTGTTTGGACACTATCTTAGCTTCACACAACAAATGAGTAGCAAAACCAGAGCCGAGTCCTTATTTACATCACTACCTCTTATGATATATGGAGACTGTGCCCAGAAAGTTCTCCACTCTCACAATGCTGGAGAATGTGTATGTGATCCCGCTGAACAACACCCTTCTTCTTTAGACCACATCCATTCTCTGTATGGGTTTTCCAGGATTCTTCCACTAATGCTACTAAAAAGGTGGATCATTCCTTCATTCATTCTAATATTTCTCAAATATTTTTATCAATCAACTCATTGATATAAATAAACCAACACTTATCTATTTCTCAGTGGCAACATATTATTAGGCTTCTGAAAGTTTCAGATCTGTCCCCATGCTGGCTGTAGGGTCAAGGGAATCTCTAACTACTTACTTGGGTGCTGATTATAAGTTACCATTTGCCTCAGAAAACCAGATGACGTCTACATGCCTAGAATTCTTCCACCTCACATTGAATTACCACTCTGTCAAAACAATTTCATGCTTTGCATGTATCATTTCAGATTTTGGGGCTTAGTTTCCCCATTCCATGATTATCAATTGAGATTGCTCTACAAATTATGGATTCATAAAATCAACTCCCCCTTGCATGGTTGTATGCTTCCTCAACCTCATACTTGGCTCTTCCTGTGGTTTTGCTTGGATCTACACTTAGCTTGGGAACCAGCTTGCCTGCATGGCCTCCTGCCTTGCTGTGCAGCTCTTCGTGGTGTAATCATACTCTGGCTCAGCCTCGTGACTCCCAGATCCCTGTAGCTCTCCACAATGAATGGCTTCTGAGGTCAGCACCCTTCACCCCCACATTGTTGCAGATTGTTCTTTGTCGTCTTTATGCAAAGGCCTGCCCTAACTGGAAAGTAGACCTTGACCTGCAAATAGGTCACAGAGAAAAACAACTGGTTTATTTTCATTTAGTGAGAGAATCACACTGACTATCAGTCCTGCCAAAAGCTACTTCATGGTCTTTTGTTAGCAGTAAGACTGGAATATGAATCACGTATGAGTAATGAAGTTTACTTGGTAAAATTTCAAAAAGTAAACAAGTTTCTACAGGAAGAGAGTTCTTAATGGTCATAATCTAGAGGCCAGAGACTAAAACCAATGTATTTGCTTATGTCAAAACCACTTAGAAGGTCTACAGGGTTAAATGCGTAAGCATTGGGAGGGCTGTCAGGCAGTGTGGGTAGGAGCCAAGCAGGAAGCCAAGATGAGATATCAGTCAGGTCCAACCTGCTTTATGATTTCTGGAGAATTGCAAGGCTGATTGACAAAGCTGGGACCCTCAGATGCACCTGGAGATCTGAGACTTGCTGAACACAACATTTCACCACTGAATGAAACACACTCGTTTTCAGATGATAGAATTGATGCTTTCAGAGGAGAAAGGATTTGTCTTGTTTCAAGAAATCAGTCTGTGGAAGAGGACAAGGACAACTGAGTCACTTGTTTGCTCATCTCGTACCTTTCTCCACCCCGGGCCCTCAGGCTAGAGGTCAAACTAAGGGCTTTGTGCACACTAGGTAAATTCTAATGCTGAGCTGTTCCCCTCCACCCACATACACTGGTTTTCTCATCAGTGCTTTGCTGTGTAACAGGATGATGGGTTGAAGCAAAAACTGTAACACCACCACCATGGAAGAAAACAAAGGGAAGTACTTAAAACTAAGCCAAAATAAAAAACATAAAAATATACACAAACATGTCACATACCAGTACATGTCAAAGTATAAAATAAACATATATTATGTCAATTACATGAATGAATAATAATTCTCTGTTCAAAAACAACAAGGATTAAATGCAAAGACAACCAGGAATGGATATCGTAAGGTAAGTAGGCCTGAGCGTATGTAGTTTCCTGTTGTTGTGGCTGCCTGTTTTATGAGATAAGCACTAAGCCTTCCCAACAGGAAGCCATCTACATTAAATCTGGGAGGCCAATGGCTTGTTCACTGTGCATGATAGAACCACTGGTTTGATTTGCCTGTGAGAATATCTGAATGATTTAGTCAATCCTTACACTACAGCAGTAGCCAAGAGTTTTTCACATAGAATTTAGTTAAGGAGGACTGAGATACTCTCTCAGGATCAGAACTTTAGAGCTGCTACCCAGTTTTTAAAAATCTTAAAATTCTCTGGCTCTGGCATGGACAAAAGGAACAGAAGAGGTCAACCAGGTAAGGGCGCTGCAGGTAGAGTTGTGTGTGGGAGGTAGGAGGGGAGCAGCGCTGGCCGTGCTCAGGAGAACAGAGGTCACCATGGCAAGAAGCAATTTAATTAAAAATATGTCTCTCAAAATTTTAGAAGGAAGATTCTATGAAGCACCCCAAGGTGATGAGAAGGCTTGCCCATGTAGTAGATGGTGCAGGTCACTCTAGTGGAATTCATTAAATAGGGAAATGAGTTAAATCAATAAACAAGAGAAAAATCCTCATCTTCCCACCAAGAGAATGTGTCACCTTCTCCCTCTGAACCCCTTCCCCTGCCATCTGGGGAGGACAGAGGTGAATAACCTGACCTCACCGGTGACAGTGAGGAGGAGGTGTGGGAGAGCTGTACCTGGCAATCATGACATGGGTAGAGGCTGAGTCAGGGTGTGCAGTAATTTGGACTCCTGATGGCCTAACAGTCTGATGAACAGCAGATTCCGAGCCAAGAAAAGTGTGTCAGAAATGGCCATCTTTTGACTCAAAGCACAGTTTGGTGCTTGCCCAAACTTTAGTTTTCTTATGATGAAGAGAATGCCTGACTGCAGAGAACAGCAGAGGATCCTGTCATGATGAGGACTGGGTGGAATGGGCTCTCAGCCACCTGCAGGTGTAAATCAGACATGGGCTCACTCCTACACTTGCTGACAACCATTGCCATTACACCAGGGCTCTGGGAATTAAGGGAGGGATCAGGTACTTATCTCCAAGATGTCACCAACTGGTAGGCAGGTCTCACTCAACTCACATGGAGCATGGGAGGAGATGGCAGCATGTGAAGCTCTTAGCGTTAAGAGCTCTGAGCTTTGAATGCCAGCAGCTATGAGCCCTTTTGATGTTAGGGCCCTTCATGCTCTTTGGAGCCAACAGATAGCATTGGGTCTTGGTGACACTTCCAGCCACCAGAAATAAACCCACTAGTGACCATGCTGCCCCCTCACTCTCCAGCAGTGGTGTTGACAGCTTGGCTCCTGCTGCTCTCAGGCAACAGCTCTTGTGCTCCCAGTGTACCATGTTCACCTCAGGACAAAACCCAGAAATGCACAAGAATTCATGTCCCAAAGAGGCTTCATTAAACTTTGCGTGCAGCCTAAGATGAGCAATGCTGGACTGACCCAGGCTAACCAGGGAGCTGCTTATACAGTGTGGTCATGGGGAAGAAATGGTGCCTGGGAGGCCCCATGGGAGAAGAGGGGAAATTATGTGCGACAGGTGAGTGAAGCCTGCTGAAACTCCGCAAGGAGCTGCTGGGTGCAGTGCTGGCTGGCTGGCTGCATCTCAAGGCACTCAAGGCTGCTGCGAAGCATGACCTTTGGGGAGAGGTTGGTCCCTCTCTGTTGTCTCAGATGCATGGCATTCATGAATGCTGATCATGCTCTCTTCACTAGCTTCTGTGTGAGGTAAATGCCATTTTCTGATAGAACCCTATTGCCTGTCTCTCCAACCCAAGCTCACTACAGCCACTGCACCCAGCCAATGCTTTCAGCCAGCAGTACCACTGCTCCAGCAAACAACAGACAACCTGTCCAGTGCATGTTCCACCTGTCAGACATGGTGGGAATTTCGCAAAGCACTGGAGGCCCAGCCTAGCTTGTCTTCTCAGCCCCTCTGCTATTCTCTCCACAGAAGGCTCAACTGGAGCAGCATAGCTATCACCACAGAATGCGGGGAGAGAGGCTGAGGCAGGACTACATGTTTACCCTAGCTTGGGAAGTGGCATCATTGTGTTTGCTCCAAAATCTAAAATTAAAAGACTGGGAGCTAGGGATGTGACCCAGCAAAAAGCTCCTTGGTCAATGCCAGTGCTGTGAAATTCAAAGAAAGAGGAAAAGGAAGAGAGGTGGGCGAAGAAGGGCAAGAAGAAGAGAAGCTGAAAAAATGAGAAGAGGAGGAGGAAGTGGTGAAGGAGAAAGTAAAGAAAGAAAGATGAAAGCCCAGGTTGCATCCAAGCCAACACAGTGGCCTGAACATGTCTTCAGCAACTACTTTGTCGTCAAATACCTTTGTCTTTCTCTTTACCTTCAAATCCTACCAGTTTCTTTAGATTCAGCACAGCTTCTCTCACATATTTTGTGTACCCCATTTGACAATGTGGCATGAATTCACTTATTATCTATTTATTTCATAATTTTTTAATGTATTTAGACAGGGTCTCACTATGTAGATCAGACTCGTAGTGATCCTCTTGATTTCAGCATCCCAAGCCCTGGGATTGCAGGTGCATGTCACCACACCCAGTCTCAATCTCCATTTCAGTGTGCCCTGGGGGTGGAGCCTGCATGGAACTCTAGGGATCGTCATTTATTTTTTATAATCAGGTATCTTCCAGGCTATTAATGCATTGAGCCCTTGCAATAGGTTCCCTAACCTATTGTTTTTAATAAGGCAAAGTGTCCCCCAATTAGTCAGTAAGTTCCTCAAAGGTAAGAAATTCCTTAAACTAATTACTCAGATGTTTTTATATTGGCCAAGGCATGTGTGAAGCTCTAAGGTCTACAGAGAAGAAAACCTATAGCACACTTTTAAGCAGAAAATGCACTTGGGTTTTGGTTGTATTTAACTAAAATGGTTCATACAAATGAAGGGACGTCTACATATGCTCGCCTCAGCATCTCCAGGGTAAAGCATGTGGGTCAGTCATAAAAGCATATAGCTTGCTAACTTCCAGCCTCCACTTTGCACTCTAGGTGAGAGCAAGTGGCCCAGAAGGCAATGGTCCAGATGGCAACTTCCGGGAGCAGAGTTCTGACAAGCAGGTGTGCTGGCACCTCTGGGCTGCCAGCCTGCAGTCACCTGAGCAGAAGACTTAAAATATAATTGAAGCAAACAAAGGCCATGGTGAATTTTCCAGCCTGACTGTTCATGCACCTATTCTTTCCAGCCTTCCTTTGAAATTCTGCAACAATGCGGCTGATGCAGAGATTTCTTTATGAGCCCCAGGCCTCAGGAAAGCTACCATAACACTCCCACACTTGGAGCCCTTTCAGATGTCAGCAAAGAAAAGCAAACACAGACATGGTCCCCCAGAGCTCTGCATAACAGCCCTCTTGAAGTGTTATTTGTGAAGCTTAAAATATGTGAGCTTGCAAAGGGGGAGGCATGTACTCAGGAGAAAATATCACACCAGGCTCAGCCACCTTGTATTGTTTCTTCCGGGACACATTTTGTTCTGGGAAAATGTCCTAATAGCTTCTGATTTCAATGTTTCTCATATCACAACACTGTGCCTCAGAAAATACAATGGCATTTTATACGATGATATTGTAGTGAAATAATAGCTCTTCAGAACCGTGAGCAGTAGATTGATGGGCAGCATCTATTAGGAATAGAGTGTTGAATATCTAGAGTGTTGAATTTCATGGCAGGAGAGCAGTGGTGTCACAGGCCAAAGTGAAAGGCAGCTTCAGCACAATGCCAGTTGCTTTTCTGCTCCACAATGAAGAGGAGAACATATCTTGTTAGGGTAAGGGACAAGGGACAGATGTCAGCATCAAAGACCTCACCTTTCAAAGGCACTGGAAACAAAGTGATGGATCAGCTCTTGTCTGTTGGGATTTTCTGGTTTTCAGTTTTCTTTGGAAGGGGGGATTCTTTGGACTGAAGCCAAGGCCTATGCAGGGAACTACATCTTCAGTCATTTTTATTATTCCTTTTTGCAGAGGTGAGATTCTCTCTAAATTTCTGAGTTACACAGGTTAGGGTGAAACTTGCAATCCTCTGGCCTCAGCCTCCTAAAGTGCTGGGATTGCACATGTGTACCCCATGCCAATGCTTAGCAATTGCTTCTTTTTTGCAATAATGATATTTTTTCCTACTTCACACAGTATTCCTTCATTTCATCTCTCTTCTTTCCTTCCTTTTCTTTTCTTTTAATTGTTTGTCTTTCTTCTTTCTTTGTTTCATGTTCTTTCTCTTTTGTCTTCCTCTTGCTCCCTTCCTTTCTTTTTCCTGGACACTTATAGACTCTGAAATACACTAGACATTTAGTTGTCATTTTTGTTGTCACAGTCTTCATGACAATGGTGAATTAATGTGTACTTTTATGCAGAACAGCTGCACAGGGTCTCTTCCTGACCTGCATGAAGTCATGCAGCCTCCATGGCATGCAGAAGCACCAGGCCCTGTTCTATTTTCGGGAACACATTTCTGTTTTCTCTGAAGTTTGCTGATAAAGAAAAAGGTGAGACCCAGAAGCTAGGAGAACTTATGTGCCATGTGTTGATGAGCTCAAGAAACCCTTTTGCCTGGTAAGTACACGGTCTTGAGTTCAATCTCTGCTACTGCAAAAAAGAAAAAGGAGAAAGAAAGACAGAAAGAAAAAGAAAGAAAGAAAGAAAGAAAGAAAGAAAGAAAGAAAGAAAGAAAGGAAAGAAGAAAGAAAGCAAGCCAATTGCTTACTTTATAGACTTTTTTTTTTTAATTCATGTATTTGATATAGGGTCTCACTATGCAGCTTGGACTCATAGTGATCCTCCTGTTTTCAGCCTTGCCAGTGCTGGGATTACAGGCATATACCACTACACCCAGACTAGTTCTCGGGCTCAGTGAACTTGCGGACCAGGGATCAAACCCTGTCTACACTTGCCTAAGCAGGCGCTTAGGCCACTGAGCTATCTCTCTAGCCTTTTATAGACAATTTTCATTACCTTATACTCAAATATCAGACACCTCGCCTGCAGATATTCAAATGTGTTTCTTAGCTTGCATATTGATTTTCTATTACTATTATGACAGATCAGTGCTTATCTCCTGGCTTAAAATAGCACAAGCTCATTACCACCCATGATCTCTGTCCGACACTTCTCACTGCACTGACACTAAGCTGTGCCACTGTGGACTCCAGAAGAGAAACTGTTTCAATATCTTCTGTGGTCCCTAAAGGTCACTGTTCTTTCTCAGTCTTCAAATCCAACAGCATCACATCTTTTGTGTCTTTCCTGCTACATTTCAGAAACTTGTGATCCCGAGGAGCCCATTTTGATCATGCAGGGAAGTCACCTTGTTTGAGAGTCAACTGATTGGGGGCCAGAATACCATCTGCTGCCCTTAGCCCTGCAGCACTGGTTGCCCTGTGACACAGTGAATCCATAACATGTGAAGATGCAATGTCCAATAGGTTACTACTCTGTCCACCACGGTCCTTATTCAGACCTTCTTCCAATACTTTTTCCAAGAAAATAAATGTTGATGCTCCATTTTGCCGCAATGAAAAGGCCATCTGCGCAGCTGCTGAATGCTTGGCAGCTTCGCTGTATCAACTCACTTACCCTCCAGACCCGTTCCCTTTCTGGGTCTCATGGTGGGCTCTGCTTTGTCCTCCACCCACTTCCTTTCCATGGCCCTCTTGACATCACACAGAACTTGAGTCCCTGTGCACAAAGACATTGAGACAGAAAAAATAAGTCAGTCTGTGACTATAGAGATTGAAAAATATGTTTGAGAATTGTGATCTTATTTCCTCTTACATTTATTGATTGATATATACTTACCATGTCTTGTGCTAAATACTTATATGTTATGCTATGTGATTCTTACAAATTCCTGCATGACAATATTGTATGTTAAAGAGAGAAAAATATTTAATAATAAAAAGAAATTACGGGGGGTGGGGGAATTAGCATTGTCTTTTCAATCTGTGTGCCACCTCTCAACATTTACCTTTTAAATCACAATAGCAAGTATCTATAGTGTAGTGTGTTGCAGTGTGAGGTATAGTTTGAAAAGATTTTATTTATTTATTTATTTAAATTATTTATTTTTTGTATTTTTTTTTTAAGGAAGAGTCTACAAGGTGCTCAGGGTCTCACTACTAGACTGCATTCATAGTGATCCACCTGTTTACAGCCTCCCAAGAGCTAGGATTACAGGCGTATGCCACCACACCCAATCTCAATTGCCATTTCAGTACACCCCAGAGGCAGAGCCAGCAGGGCAGGCCTCTTGAAAAGATTTTAAAATTGTTTTTAAAACTTTATTTTAAAGAGTAAAAGCAAAAATAAGTAGCAGAAACAGAGACAGAAACAGAGTAACATACAATACATATGGTAGAGATTTTCAAAATAAGAATAACAAATCAACAATGGTTGCTACATATTTTTATTGTCAAGTATGTTGCTCTGATTAACAAATATAGGTGAGTAAGATTAGACAAGTAACTGAATATTAATGCTTGCTTTAAATAAACCTTAATTTTTTTGTCTTTTTTTGCTTTTTTAAAAATTTATTTTAAGGGAGTATAATAATAATTGAT
>PVKN010019148.1:0-16511 GCA_004027915.1 Capromys pilorides | reverse complement strand
AAGCAAGTCCCAATTCAGAATTTATGAAAGAAAAAGCAAACACATGCATCTGTCCAATGATCTTGGTGGGAAACTCCAAATGAGGCAGGAAGAAAAAACTGATCTCTGATGAATGATCTCCAAATGATATAGGGAACCTCCAAATAATATAAGGGAAAACTGATCTCCCAACCTGAAAAGTACCTGGGATGAGTTTATGTTCTCTAAGACCAAAGAATGAATTTTAGGAACACACAGAGATAATGAACAGAACAGATTTATTGAGGGAAAGAAAGCTAGTGTCTGAGAGAGGAACAAGAGGGGGGTCCCAAGTTGGGCCCCCCCTACTGTTTTAAAGACCAGATAGGAATGAAGTTGACTGAGTAGGCAAGAAGGCATTGCATGCAGGAGGAAACATGCAGGGAATGCGTGGAGGGGGTATAAGATTTGGTACAGATGGAAAGAGGCAACATCTTGGGTCTGAGGTGCAGCAAGACCAGTACGCAGGGAGCAGGAAGAAAAAGGCCCCGAGAGGTGACTGTCCAAGGCCCCTCTAGCTTACTTAGCTCTTGGACAGGATTGCTTCTGGGTGCATTCCAGTGGCTTTCTGTCACAATCACTTCGAGCTTATGGTCCGTAATAGTTTCTCAGTCACACTCATCACTCACCTAATGCTGGGTGGGAAAGCATCTCCAACATTTTTTTATTTTAGCTCAGAAAAGATGGATGTGAGTAGGTACTGGAGTCTCTCTAAATTTACCCTGGACTAGGTATTAATGGAATCCCTCAATCAAACTTCTGCAAACAGTACTGGTTAAAAGAGAAAACTTTTTTTTTTTTTTGTCTTTTTTTGAGACAGGGTCTCACTGTGAAGTTCAAGCTGGCATTGAGCTCCCTTTTGTAGCTCAGGCTGGTCTCAAACTTGTACCAATCCTCCTGCCTCAGCCTCCCAAGTGCTGGGATCACAGGCATGCACCACCACACCTGGCAACAGAACACTTCTGTTGGAAATCAGAAATAATAATTGCTTATTGCTCATTCATACATTCATTTCTTCATTTATTCAGCATTTCTTAGTACTCTCTCATTATCTTGCTTTGAGAAAAACCATTATGAATATGATTCTGTGTCATATCCCCCAGACTTCTAGGAAGCAGATGCTGCTAGGCCTCCTTAACAGACAAGGACCTGGTACTTCAAGAGTACAGGCCATCTACTTGGCAGGAAGTGTATCCCCTCACCTCTGCAAAACCAACACAACTTCTGCACTGGTTGACAGACATGACTACCATAAGCAGACAAGTTCTTCAGAAAATACAGAAGCATTCCAGATCCACACAGAACTGGTTAGACCACCCATAGCCACTCACCCTCTCCTTTGGCCCAGAAGTCCTGAGTACCTACTGTGTGCCTAGTGTGAGCTGATGGGAAGTGAGCCATGGAACACAATCTATTGATATGCAGAAAAACACAATGTGACTCTCTCTGGAAAGTTCTACACCTGTGTCCAAGTCAGGGCATAGAAGTTGAGAAATAGAGGACAGAAATTAACATTTATAGAGCACTTACTATGTGTCTGGTTCAATGCAAAATCTTTGGCAAACTTGACCTTATAATGACCAGAGAAGCAAATAGTACATATTCCCATATTATAGAGGAGGCCACTGAGTCAGAGATTTCCCTTCTGTCAGCCAGATGGGAAGGGAAGACATGGCTTCACGTGCAGGGCCAACTGACTTTTGCTGAAATAGCAACTTGCACTGCAGTTATTATCAACTATTTTTGTGTGTGCTGAGACCCTGTTAGCACTGTGGCAAAGAGCCTGGACTCCTTCGAAGCAATAATGTGGAATAAAAGTGTAATGTACAATTATAATAAAATCTGATTGTATTGAAAAAGAATTGTCGATACAGTTCAAAATTTGAGATGCTGTCAGCTATGTGCTTCTTAGCTGTGAACTTAATGGCAGGACCTATTGGCAGGTTAATGCTCCCATAAAGTGGAAGCAGTGCTGAGCATAAACAATATCCTGGGATGACCCAATATGAAATTCACTGTGGTTTCCATTGTGGACAATCATAGACATTGTTCTGGCTACTTTTCACATTACTCAGACAAAATATTTGACACCCAAAGTTAGAAAAAGGAAGACTTATTTGACTCCCAGTTAGTAGAGATTTCGGTCCATAGCTGGCTGTATCCAGGCAAGGAGATGTGGCAGAGGGGCTTAGCGGAGGAGAAACACTTCGCAGTAGGCAGCAAGCAAAGACAGCAAGCAGTAGTCCCTCTCTGTCCCTTCTATCTTATCCAGGCTATTCACCCTTAGGGTACGTCGCACACAGACCCAGGGAGGGACAGTTTTAACCCTACCATCTCAGCATGAATCAGTCCCAGAATCACACCCTTGGTCTCGGCACCACATACTGCTGATCCAGCACCTCTAAAAAGCCCCAACTGCGACTACATGAGGCGTTCGGGGACATCAACATACCAGCTGTAGCAGGAAATGGATGAAGTTCATTGTCTGTGTGTGTTATTAAAAGAGATGTTAAATTTTAATTAGAGGTTAGAAACTTCAAGATGTAATTTTTCCAAGGAAAGCTCATAGCCCTAGATTCTGTTTATTGGGATCTGTTCAGGGAAAACAGACTAATAGTGACAGACTTGTGTCATTTATGCCACTCAATTCTGTTTGAGGGCATTTGACAAGGATTATCGCTGAGTCTGGTGGCACCAAGAAATGGTGAAAGGGGAAGACAGGCGATTGTTGATGTGCAGTAGAGGGACACAAAAAGACCAAAATCCTTATTGTGTCCTGCTGTGAGTGAGGCACTTTCCAGAAACCACTCGTGCCCACAGGGCTGCATTCTAAGCCCCCAGGGATGCCTGAGACAAAAGATAGTACAGAACCCTATTTATATTGTATTTTCTCTATGTGTAAATACCTACGACAAAGTTTAACATATAAATTAGTAAGAGATTAATAATAACAATTAATAATAATTATAACTAAGGGGAATTAAAGTTATGTGAATATGAACTTGCTATATCTCACAAAATATCTCACTTCCTCACTGAACCAAACAGTATTTTAAGACCGTGGTTGATAGCCAGTAACTAAAATTGTGCACTTAGGGGAGGACTGCTGTGTGTGCAGTGCATCTAAGCTCCACATAGGTATGGGAAGAAATTGAAGTTGAGAAACCTGCCTGAAATTTAATCGCTAGTAAGTTGATGAACTAGGATTTGAACTGTTCTCGGTCCAACCCCAACCTGCTAAGTCAGACGTAGCTCTGTGGGTGTGCAGTTCCCAGCCTTGACAATGTGTGAGTCTTTATGGAGGGATGGGAGATTACAAGAGCCTGCACTGAAGGAGGAAAATTGTTCACTTTTGCTTATTTTGTAGCCAAAAGCTGGGTCTCTTGGATCGGGTTCGCCTTTCTAATCCTCGTGGTAGCAATACTAAAGGAAAGCTATTTACCCCTCTGAATGTAGATGCCATAGAAGAAAGTCCTTCTAAAGAACCAAAGCCAGTTGGCTTAAACAATAAAGAGCGTTTCCGCACCGCCTTCCGCATGAAAGCCTACGCTTTCTGGCAGAGCTCTGAAGGTAACACCCAGATCCTTTCCCCTTGCCCCGTCTCCTCTGCTTAGCCCTCTCCTGAGCTCACCATATTCCTCACCTCTCCTCTGTCCATCAAAGAGCTTTGGTGTCCATGGCACAGCCTCTCCTTCCCTACCTGGACCAATTTCTCACTTTATCTTACTTATGTCCCCTGGCCTGGAGGTACCAGTGATATAACCATGACGCATAGTGAGCTGTTTTCCTGGGCCAGTATCACCCATGCTTCACACAGCCTCTCCAAGGAGCCTTTGGCACTGCCCTACATGTGGTCCTGGGAGGTCAAACTGAAGGACAGAAAGGAACTAAGAGCAAGCCACTTGAAGATGGGTCCATTGGCTCCCCCGGGTGTGAAGAGTGTCAGGAAGGCACTCTGCAGTTGAGGGTCTGTAAGACAATGGCTACATGTGTCTCCTTCACTTGGGATGAGAGAGGGCGAGCAGGAAAGCAGCAGCTTTAGAATCTGAGGCCACTCCTGCTCCTGATGCTCACATAGAATCTCAGTCCTTTCCAGCATCTCTTGGGGGTGGAAGGGTCAGAAGTTGACCTTCCAAGGTCTCAGGGTAGAGACTGACAGAACGAGAGTCCCAGCTTAGATCTGCTAACACTGAGGCTCCCACCTGTGCCTCTGGATGCAACCTGGAGTGTTTAGCTTTCCCCTCCCCTCCCCACAGCTGCTCACACCTCTGGCTTTGACTTCTTAGATGCTAAGAAAGACTTGTTGTATCATAACTGGAGGCTGTGTTGTGGATCTACAAAGTAGAAATAAAGACTCTGGGACTTAGAAGCTATAACCCAGCAGAGGATTTCCAAGCCTTTCATTGTTCCATAGCCTGGTATTGATACACTTGTCACCCTCCTAGATGCTGGAACTGGTGACCCCATGGTAGAAGACCGGGGCTATGGGAATGACTTCATCATAGAAGATATGATCCCCACCCTGAAGGCTGCCATCAGAGCCGTCAGGTAAGAACTCTCTTCTCCACCTATGAGCCTCTAAGACTCTCCCAGAAAGAAGCTTGTAAGGTATCCTTGGGCTTTGTGGGGTAGAGGAAGCTCCTCCAGGAATCTTAGTCAGGTGCCAAGAGTGCCGAATACGTTAGGCAGAACACTGCTTTGAAACAGTATTTCTTCCTGAGAGACTCTTGCTTAACTGGCCATAGACATGTTCCCGCAGCCTCCCAGTCCAGGTTCACTTGCCACACCCTTTTCTGAGTCTAACCACCATTTACTTTACAAGATGTCAGAGCAGAGGGTGTATAGTTTTCTTCCTTTATAGGCATGTTGCTCAATATAGTTTGTCTTCTGCCTCTCTCTCTCTCTGTCTCTCTCTGTCTCTCTCTCTCTCTCTCTCTCTCTCTCTATATATATATATATATATATATATATATATATATATATATAGATATATATATATATATAGATATATATAGATATATATATAGATATATATATATATATTCTTTTTGAGACAGTATCTTGCTATGCAGTTCAGGCTGGTTTTGAGCTCACTTTTGTAGCCCAGGCTGGTCTCGAACTCCCACCAATCATCCTGCCTCAGCCTCCCAAGTGCTGGGATTACAGACGTGCACCAGCATGCCCAGCTCTATATTTCTTTTAAATTAGCATTTTGACACAATAAAAAAATCATCACTTATTTGGTCTGTGTTGGAGGAAACCATAAACCACCCTGGTGGTTTGCTTCAGAATTCTTTAAGAAAAGAAAGCATGCTAATACTTAAACAAGATCAAGATATAGATACCCACCAACTTCATAAGGGTGACAAGAAATTCTAGAAACTAAGACAGTTCTCCAAACCTGAGCCATGTTGTTTCCAGCAAGATTCCCAATCCAATAGGTCAGGGAGGTGCAACACTGTTGTCAGCCTGTTACCTGTTTGTTCATGGCACCATCATGTGTGATGTGACAGAATAACTGGGTGAAAATCCAGCTACCTGGATCCGCACCCCACTGAAGAGCTTCATGCAGAGAGAATCAGGTAGCGAATCTGGGTTGACTGAGAAGGAAGTGGATCTGAAATGCTCCATGCTCTGGCCGATGTCTTCTCCTCATTTTCCATGTCATTGACGCCTTTGTGTGGGGTTGGTAAACCTTTGCTGCAAAATGTCAGAGAGCAGATACTTTAGACTTTGTGGTCCATGAGTCTGTTGCAGGTACTCAGCTAACCACTGTGGTGCAAAAGCAGCCAACAGGGCTCATAGATGATGGGGAGGGGCTGAGTTCCAATATGATTTTACTTTCAAAAAATGGGCAATGGGAAGTGTTGGCCTCTGAGCCATAGTCTATAGCCTATGATTCTTACCTCAGGTGCAAGTAGGCATAAAGCAAGCTTATAAAATGGCATAAAATGAGGAAAATTCATAAGCAAATCTGATGTAATTGATATACTAAAATGGTGTTTAGAAACTGGAACCAGGGAGCTAAAGAAAATGACCTTTAAATGCACCATTTAAAAGATCCATGCAAGCATGAGGTAGCAGGGTCTGGGGCAGGCCTGGCCTCTTCACATGGGTACTAGTTTGAGCTGATCTGATACCCAGTAACAGTTGTCCCTAACGTGGGTTTCTCAAGGAACATTAGCCATCAGGGCAACCTTAATTTAGATCCTGAAAAAAACAGGTGAGTCTTTGATTTCTTGTGCTGATTCTAAGTTCCCCGTCTTTCAAGGGACCAATAAAACTCAGAGAATAGAAATTAACTTCTATAGGATTCCAAAGCCATGAACTGAAAAGGCTGTTGAGGAGGAGATATATCAGCCGTCCTCAAATAGAAAGCGGCACACCAGTGGCTAGGAGCGCGAGCCTTATCAGCACAGAAGAGTGAGTCTGGGGTCTGGCTCTAACATCATCAGTAATGATGGTGGGCCTGGGGAGATGTGGAAGCTGTCAGAGCCATAGCTGCATCCTTGGAAACTGAAGTATTAGCAGATAGGACCTGAAACACTGTGCTTAGTGTCTGGCATTGAATGAATGCTTAATATATACCAGCTTCCACTGACACTTGCAACAGGAACCTACTACGATTCTGTCATTAGACTAAAGGGGCAGGTAGTCTTGGAGGAGGGACACTAGGCAGATGAACTACGTATGGTTCAGAGAGGTAAAGCTACCAGCCAAAGCCCAAAGTTCTCCTCATTGAACTGTTTTCTCTTTGTGCTCCTCACCTGCCCCTCCATTTGTTAGCCTTGCAGTAGAGCTCCATCACTGGACTCACAATGCACAGACCCCTCTACTCTGCCTTACAGAATTCTGCAATTCCGTCTCTATAAAAAAAAATTCAAGGAAACTTTGAGGCCTTATGACGTGAAGGACGTGATCGAGCAGTATTCTGCAGGACACCTTGACATGCTTTCCAGAATAAAGTACCTTCAGACCAGGTAAGGCAGCCACAGTTGGGGGAACTGGGCTCACCCAGCCACTCTGGAGCCTCCAGCCAATGAGCACAGAGTGTGAGGTGAAAGAGATTCAGAGGAGAAGCGCAGAGGAGAAACTTCATGCATACAAATGTTCCTTGAGAGCTAGCCAAATAGCTCAGAGGATTAAAGCACCTGCAAACAGGCACAGGGGCCAGGGGTTTGATCCCTGGGCCTGCCATGCCAGCCCCACCCCTGGGGCACACTGAGATGGAAAATGAGACTGGGCATGGTGGCGCCCACCTGTAATCCCAGCTCTTGGGAGGCTGTAAACAAGCAGATCACTATGAGTCTGATCTAGTAGTGAAACCCTGAACACCCTGTAGACCCTTCCCTAAAATACAAAATGAATGAATAAAGAAACAAAGAAAGAAAGAAAGAAAGAAAGAAAGAAAGAAAGAAAGAAAGAAAGAAAGAAAATGTTCCTTGAGCACTTGGGATGTCATGGACAATAAGAACCCAGTCACTCAGAATATGAAGACACTCTGTGACATTGATATGGCCCAGGGCAGCCTCCTGATCATCCCTGATGGCATGAAAAATGTTCATGCTACCCCAGGTCTCCACAGTGATGCTTTTGATATGCCTAAGAAGGCTGGAATCAACTAAACTGAGGCCAGCTGGCCAATTCTAGATATGACTTTTTATCCCATATTATAAAATATTTAAATCCTATTTATAATAATGAAAATATAAAATTAGTGTAAACGTCCAATTAAATGCCACTTAGAGTCTCGGCATATCCATATGTGCTCCTAAGAACTGGTCTATTGGATGCTTCATATAGAACAGCTGCTGTAGTTCTGCAGAGAAAGTAAACTAAAACAGCAAAAGATTAACCCCAAATTACCCAGCTAAGGTCAAGAATATATAAATATAAATAATATAAATATAAATATTTTGCCTGCAATATATATGGCGCATACAATACCTATAGTATCCCCATAAGATGTATTGAATATGCTCTACATAGACCTTGTGGCATTACAACTATAGTATTTCATACACACATCTGTAACACATGCTATGGTTACAAAATTCTATCCACATGTTTACTCAGAAATACACATGATATGCACACAGTGCCCTACACAGGGGACCTACACCTGGTGAGGAGCTGACACAATGAGATCTGACTTGAGTTCTTCCTGCGTTTTAGCCTAAGTCAAGTTTCACTGGGGACGGGTCATGCTGGGTTAGCAAGCGTGGCACCATGAAGGAGCTGGAAGTTATGATGCTGCCCAGTAGATGTATGCTTACGACCTAGTCCTGCCCCACCTGGATACCAACATTGCTCCTCATCGCAACAGGCACAGAGTTGGTGCTCGATGCCCAATGAATAAATAGATGCATGAATGAAGCTTCAGCATCCCGATACCTCTGTAAATATAATTTGCTGAGAGACAGGGGAAGGGGCACACCAGATTCCAAAACTATCAGCCAGTTTAATGAGCATAGAATGGATTGGGACACTGGCATCATTTTTATGTTTACCAGGAAAATGTGGCTCTAAGGGTTATAGACAGAGCTTGACTGGCCGGGTGACTAACTGCAAAACCCGCTTCACTCTACATCGCAGTGGGCCAGACGAAGAAGATCAATTTATCAGGATGCTCCCCATATGAATAAACATGCTAGATCTAGGTTTGCAGAGGGAAGACAGTGACCCAGGACTGTTTCTGATCCATTGCCTCAATGGCTCCACTGCCACCTGTAACCTTGCTCCAACCCTGCAGTACAATGGGGAGCATTTCTCTCTGTGGACTTCAGTACACAGGGGGAGCCAGAGTCTTGCACAGAAACAGAGGCAGAATGCAGGAGCTAGGCTTGGACTATGCTTCACATGGGTAGAGACGCCTGGGAGGCAGAAGAGACCTGCACAGCTGAAAAAGGTGCTGAGGTGTAATTCCCTAATTACAGGATTTCTGGAAGGATAAAAGAAATGAAAGATGAGCTAGGCCTAAAGTGTACACATGACGTTTCCTGTAAGAAAGAACACTGTGTAGGGCCAGTGAGATAGCTCAGCAGTCTAAAGCACCTGCTTAGGCAAGCTTAGGCTACCGCAGGGACACTGGTTCAATCCCCAGCACCACATGCTGCACCAGCCCCACCCCCAGGGCAGGCTGAGCTGGCCATAACATAAATAAATAAAGTTTCCTTTTCTTTCTTTTTTTTTTTTTTAAGAACACTATATAAGTCTCATGCCAGCAATTTATCCGCCTCTCTCTCCCTGGGGGTGAGAAAATGCACTCAATACTGCAAGACCAGAAGGATAATCCTACACTACCTTATAAATTCTCTTATTCTCAATCGCTCTCTCTCTCTCTCTCTCTCTCTCTCTCTCTCTCTCTCTCTCTCAGTCTAGAAGCTTCTCTCTGAAGTTTCTATAGAGAAAGAGAGAGAGACAGAGAGAGAGGAGAAAAAGACAGAGAATCTTCCTTTCTCTTTTATGTATTCCAATTCTGCATTTGAACAAGGGAGTATAGAAGGATTTGTTTTCTTGCTAGAAAATTTTATGCAAGTTAATACTTGTTACCTTTGTTTCTTTCAGAATAGATATGATTTTCACCCCTGGACCTCCATCTACTCCAAAACATAAGAAGTCTCAGAAAGGGACAACATTCACCTACCCATCCCAGCAGTCTCCCAGGTAGGGTTTGTGAGCAAAAACTGACTGACCACATAGAGCACAAAGCCTATTGAGGGTCCGTACACACAAATGGCACCAGTGCTTTGAAGCTGGTTTCACTTCATGGCTTTAAGAGGTACAAAAGACTTTCCACCCTCTTCCTAGAACAGGATGGTTTTTGAAAACTTAAAAACTTTATACAATTTCTGTCATTGTAAAGCAAGAGGAGACTTGTGAGTTTTGTTGAGCTAGGAAGAACACATTATGGTAACCAACTCCGTGGCTTTCCTGGAAGCTGCTCTTGTTGGCTGATACCCCTGCCAGGATATAGCCAGAGGAAGCAAGGTGAGGTCAGATGACTGACTTTGTTGGAATCCAGAGAGTGCTCTTGCCTCCAATCAATGTAAAACTTTTGATCAAGGAATTATCCTCTGGAAAGTCCAATGCTCCCATCTATACCTGTTTATTCCCAAGAATCTTTGAGGTGAACAAGATAAATATAGGTGAGAGTGCAAGGCTTAAGGAGCAGTGTACACCTCCCCCTTATCAAAAAAACAGAAGCATCTGCATTATGATAAAAAGTCTCTGCCCCTCAGTCTCAGCCTTAGGAATGGAACAGGGACTGAGAGGGCCAGGGGCTCTGGAAGCCACAGCCTCAAATAAAAGATGGAGCTGTGACTCAGTTCTCCTGTATCTTACAGAGGAGCATCCTCAGTTTGCAAAGAGTCTGTTTGTTTAAGAAACCCCAATATCCAGATATTACATTCCCCTCTCCATTTTTGAGATGGCATGTGGAATGCTTCCATAATCCATGCAGAATGAAGAGAACACCACTAGGCTGCAATAGCATGGGGACCACTAGTTGGTTATATTTGCATTAATTCAAGGCTGTGCAGCCAAAGCCAGACAGGAGACATAGCAGGAAGGATAGGTTGAGAGATAGAAAGATCAGCGACCAGGACAGTGCTCCTCAGGAGTGGTTTGGAGCTATGATGAGGCCCCTTGAAACCTCTCAAGTGCATAGAATATAATGATAGCCAAACTAATTGGAATTGAGGCAGATAGTAACTATGCCTAGCCCAGGGGAGGATGCAGTGTGCATCTGACTCCAGTTGCCATAAGCATTGTTTTCTGTATCATTTCCGGATTCAACAGTTCTTCCATTGTTAGCAAAATGAGAAAGATGAAACACGCATGTCCACTGAAGAAAATTTCAGAGCTCAAATGACTTCTTGCCCATCCTCCATGCTCAGGGCTACCATTCTCTTTCAGTCTGAAAGAGATTTAAAATGTAAAGGATTTCAACCTTCTTGGCACTGTTAGGTCTTTGCTGACTTCCCTAAAAGTCAAAGTCTGTGGGTGCAGTGGCACTTGCTTATCCCCCCAGCTGTTGGGGTCTGTACGGCAGGAGACCCATCAGTTCGATTTGCCTGGGACAACTTACTGAGGCCCTATTTGTAGAAAGTATTTTTAAAATACTCTCCTTAATAGTAGCTTCCTGTTTGGCATCAAGTTACCTTCCAGTGTAGTTAAGCATGAAATGTACCATGCTGAAGCCCAGAAGAGGTCGCTTGCCCTGCCTCCCTGTGGCCAGCCTTGAGGAGGTCATTTCTGGGATTTACTCGCATGATAATGAGCTTTGGAGGATCTGTGGGCCATGATTATGGGCCATCATCTACCCAGCTGGAATGACTTTGGAAAGCAGAAAAGATACAATGAGCTCATGTATTTGTTGTCTTTGTCTTAGGAATGAACCCTTTGTAGCCAGAACCTCCACAGCTGAAGCAGAAGACCAAAGCATGATGGGAAAGTTTGTAAAAGTGGAACGACAGGTACGTCTTTTCCTTCCTTTGCTAGAAAGCAAATGCACAGAATTTATTCCCAAGTGCCATTTGCTCCTAGGAAGAGACCATACTTGAGTAACAGAGCTTACCTGTTATAGAAGTGTATGAGCATTAAACCCCTGACTTAGTCTTTACCGCCTAGGAGATCACATGCAAGCTAATTGCTCCAAGACTTAGTTTTCTTCGTCTGCAATATGGAGATTTTAGTGCTTCATAAGGTTGTAAAAATAAGTGAGTTTGTATAAGTGAATTACTTAGAGTATTGACCAACACAGTGAATAGTCAACAAATGTGTACCACATGATCATATTCCCCATAGTGGTCTCTTAAAAATGTTAGGTCACTACCCTGTTTCACATATCCTTAGTCCTTTCCTCTGCCTCTCCACGACATCGGGTAGCCTCTGTGAATGGCCTGGGGCAGGGTGTTGGCGGTTAAATTTCACCCCGAGTGGAGAGCGCAAGCCACTCCAACAGCACCCCTCGGGGCTCGCCACTCATGACCACCACACAGCAGTGTGTATTCTAGCATCTTCTACCTGATTTTGTACTACATGCATGGCACTGTCCTCTAGGATTCCTATCAGTACTTGTATTTTATTCCTAAAGCAAAATTGGATCCATACAGGAGAGAACACGTGAATGACTGTTCTACTCTGATATGTCAAGAACACTGTGTGTCTTTCAAATTTTTTAATTTATAAGCTCAGTCCTTCCATTTACGAACTCTGTGAGCCCTGCCAAGTTACGTTCCCTCTCTGTGCCACTGTTTTTTCCCCTGTGACACAAGGACAATGACAGTGGCTGCCTCCTAGGATTGTGAAAATCATGAGTGTGCATGCTGCACAGCAGAGTGGGACGCTTCCCAGCTGCTTTCAGGATATGAGTTACTATGGAACAGAGAACCAAGAAAACATGAAGGGCAGGCAGCGAGCTAATATGTTTTAAGGGACCACCATGGGGGAATACGATCAGGCTGGTGGCCGTTTGTTGACTGTTCACTGTGTCCCTTTCTTGGACGTCACTTGCTCCAGTGTTTTCCTTAGTCACTTCCCAAGTTAGATAAGCTCCCCACCTTATGGCAGTTTTTCTTGGTGAACTATGACTTTTCAGAGAAAGAATATCTTACACACACACACACACACACATACACACACACACACACACACAACACAACCTGTGCACTTGTACACACAAAAATCTAGGGAAATTTCCAGTTTAGGCAGCCAAGGTCCAGGCAGCTTCTGCCACTGCCCACAGGTGTGAGCAGGAACCTGCTTTCTCCAGAAACCTCTGTCCAGCTCACCTCGGCCCTTATCTCCAAGACTAACGTCACCACGTAGGAAAAACACACTAACAACCCATATGCTTCTAAAAAAATTTTGGCAAATCCAGAACTCGTATTCCCTGATTGGAGTGGCGCCAGCAAGGCCACTCCTGCACCAGAGGACAGAGAAGACCTGTAGCACTTACCATCAAACCCTCTCTGCTGCCAGCCTTTACCTCCCAAAAGCTCTTGCTTAGGTTGCTTAGGTTGATTGAAAGTAATATACAAGGAGTGGCCGAGATATACAGTGGGTATTTTGACTGTCGACAGTCTGTCCTGGTAAGAGAGGCCTTGCCTTTATTTAACTTTGAAATGCCCCATTGGTACTGACACACTCATTCCATCGTTTTGCACTCTCTGAAGCAGTTCTCCGGCCCTCTTTGGCGCTCATCCTGAGGTGCAGCTATCGCTGGCACAGCGGATGCTGCTGTCGTGCGCCCGCTAGTGGACAGGCAGGTTCATGAGTACATTACAGTGTAACCCCGTTTCCCTTACTCACCACAGCTTAACCCTTCTGGCTCTGCCCCCAAAGCCAAAGTGATAAAAGTTTTGAGTCAGTTCGGAACATTAAGGCAGCTGCAGTGAGTGGCCCAACTAAAATGCTCGCAAAAGAGGACTGCAGGAGCTGCTTCAGCAAGTGGCGAGAAAGAAAAGCCAAGAGTGGTCGAAGCGAAAGGATTCCGAGGGCGATTAACGACCTCATGTGTTTTACTGTAACAAATTTTTTTAAAAAACTGAAACGTTCGCTGTATGTTGGATTACCCCTGTGTATACAAGATTGCTAGTAGGAGGCAAGAGACAAATTATTAGACACATAATTATTCTTAAGACCCTTGAGGCTTCTCCTCTGTTCTGAAAAATAAAGAACTATAGCCCTTCTCCCTAGCTAGTACTAACAGTCCCGCTTCGCAAGCAGCAGTGACTCCCAGTGCCTTGTCTTTTCCAGGTGCACGACATGGGGAAGAAGTTGGACTTCTTGGTGGACATGCACATGCAGCACATGGAGCGGCTGCAGGTGCAGGTCACTGAGTACTACCCCGCCACGGGGACCTGCTCTCCAGCTGCAGGGGAGAAGAAGGAGGACAGCAGGTACTCCGACTTGAAAACCATCATCTGCAACTATTCGGAGACAGGGCCCCCTGACGCTCCCTACAGCTTCCACCAGGTGCCCCTCGACAAGGTCGGCCCCTATGGGTTCTTTGCACACGACCCCGTGAACCTGCCCAGAGGGGGACCCAGTTCTGCCAAGGTCCAGGCCCCCCTTCCTTCCTCCGCGAGCTCCTACATGGAAAGACCCACCGTCTTGCCTATCTTGACTCTTCTGGACTCCCGAGGGAGCTTCCAGTCCCAGGCTGACCTGCACGGCCCATGCACAGACCACATCTCACTGAGGCAGAGACGGAGCCTCACGCGAGACAGTGACACGCCTCTGTCCCTAATGTCGGTTAACCACGAGGAGCTGGAGCGATCTCCGAGCGGCTTCAGCATCTCACAGGATAGAGATGACTATGCGTTTGGACCCAGTGGCGGATCCAGCTGGATGAGGGAGAAGCGCTACCTTGCCGAGGGTGAGACAGACACAGACACAGATCCCTTCACACCCAGCGGGTCCATGCCTCTGTCGTCCACGGGGGATGGGATCTCGGATTCCATATGGACCCCTTCTAACAAGCCCACTTAACAGGGGTCACTGGCTGACTCCTTGTAATGTATACAGACTGTGTATAGCTCCTTGAATCTCACACCCAACGCATACAGTGAGGACACCAGTAGCTGCATCGGATGCATGCGTGTGCACAGTGGCCCCGGCCAGCAGGGGTTCTCAGCCTTCTTCCACTCCGAGTCACCACAACGAAGCCACTTCCTTTTCAGCATGGTTTGCATGACTTGACACTATATAAGTAGCCCTACTAGCCTCCTCTAGGATACACATTAATCTACTGTTCTTACTTTCAATCATAACTGGACCAGTACAGGGAGAGATTATTAATGAGCCGTGCTATTCATTTGTTTGGCTGACTGGGGTTTTGGTTTGGTAAGCAGAGAATGTAGCTTAAGTTATTTCTATGATCACTGCCCCTTTGTGTAAAATACATTTGGAATTAACTATTTTCTAAAGCAAAGAAATAATTTTCTCAGCAAGAACACATTGCATATCAATGAGGCTGCCTACAGAGCAACCATGAGGGAAAGAACAAGACAGCCATTAGGAATCCAAAATCAAGAATTTAAAAATTATTTTCTTAACAAAGAGCCAACAAAGTCATTTAAGAATTCTCAAAGGGATTCACATGCTCTGCCATTGTCCAGTATCGTGTCTCAGTTTCCCCATTCTGAAAAAGGTATTCCTACTGAAGCATTTCACATATATTATGAATTGGTGGGGATATATCACACATGCGTGCACACACACACACACACACACACACACAGACGCGTCTCCACAGACACAAACATAAAAACTAAGAGTTCTTAATTTAGGTAACCAATGATACTGCATGTGGGTGGCTTGTGGAACAGCAGCCAAGCTCAATGTCTTCAGAATGAGGTTCCAGCTCATGCTGCTCCTCATGTTATTAAAATGCAAAATATCTGTGCAAAGCAAAGATTAGGACCAAGAAGGCATGCAGACATTATCTTCTTCAGGTTCTTATTCTTCAAAATGAGAGCTCTTAGGCTCAGGTCCAGTGCCATGCCTGGGACACTCCATGAAGCTATGGAGAACCAGGACTCAAAGCTCAACCTGCTGGCTTCCTGCCCTGGCCTCCTGTCACTACACCACTCTGCCATGTGCACACTGGGCCCAAAGTCAAGCCGAGATGGTGGTACTCTGGGTTGTGTGGGAAGAAGTCCTCACAGTTTATCTAGCAGGAAGAGAATGTCTGCTGTCATTGCAAAACACATGTCCTTGATACATTATTTCTGGGATACAGAAAATAATAATACAAACAAGATATAGACGTGAATATGCAAAATTTCCAAAACCACCCATTCTTACTCCACTAGAGTTTGCCAGTGGACTCGCTGACATTACATATGCTTGTATGTAATATGTATTTTCTGAAGTGTAAACAGACATGAGGAGTGGACTGTCCTGCAGAAGTGTCAGTATTAAGCACAAGCCTCATGTCAGTCTCTTAGGAGAAGTTGCTATCCTCTGAAAACTGATGGGAAAGGTTTCTAGGAGGCTTGGGCTGTAGTTACTACATGACAACCCCATACTATTACTCTTGTACTCCTTCCATGATCCAAAGCAGAGGTTGTTGATAGTTGCCATGGTGACCATGTGATCCATGTGGCCTAATCAAATATTTACATACTATTGCAAACAAAGTTCTCCTTCACAGTTCTGTCAGTAGGGTAAGCATCAAGTTGATGGCTTCACCAGTGTCCTGCCTTGTGTTGGACAGAGATTTCTCGTGGATTGGTTCTTTATATGTCACACACCAGTGGGTCTTCTACCAAAATCTAAGAATATAGTATTCATGAAGGCTTGGGCCTTGATTTTAGAAACTTATACCAAACCCTGAGGTTTAAACCAGGGCTGGCATATGTTGTGTGTGAAGGGTTCCATGAACCTTCAGGTATCGACCCTGAAGTCAGAGGTAGTAAGTATGCAACAGTGGTTACACACATTGGGCAAGAAACCGATCCCTTATAGTTTTCCACATGACCTTT